>JAQFYC010002048.1:0-28542 GCA_034694165.1 Tomocerus mixtus | reverse complement strand
ATTATATGTTATGTACTAACTTCACTTAAGTCGGCAACAAATTAAATGGGTTACGCGAAATATGCTTAAACCTAAACTTAATGAAGAATGGAGTTGGTAGCGTAATGATGGGAAGATATTCAAGTGATGATGGTGATACTACAAGAATTATTTTTCTAATAAGTATTACAAGCTTTTGCGTATTTAAATCTAATTCTTAACTTCATTAAATATAAGGTTACACATAAAAACGTGAATCATTGGCCAGCATTTATAAAACTTTCAAAAAAATTGCGTGTTTACTCAATATACTCATTTTGCTTATTTTTCATACAAAATAATATGTATGTAAGATTTAATGGTTTGAAAGTGACCTACTTTTCATATTTAATTGGATAATTGGAATTTAGTTTTAATTACGTAATTAGAATTTAAATCGTCCTAGAAATATAATTTGCTACAGACAAAAATATTTCTCATCAGTCTATTCCAGTGACGGAATGGTAATTTCATGGTGACACATTTTCCTTGATATAAAGTACCTACCTACGTATATGTATAGGTTAGCGAGGCGAATTATTAAATGTAGTTAGACATCACATAACCACAGAGTAAAAATGAAGCTTTCAAAAAAGGGTGGACGATTGAGCCTTGGAACTTGGGATGCTGAGCCTGACTGAACTGACTAAAAACATGCTACACATACAAATTGCGTTCATGATAAGCGTAGTTATAAGTAATTGGCTAATAAAAATGGAATACCGTAACAAGCTGTACATTTACGTAAAATATTATAGAAGCTACAGATATAATGCTATAAGCATAAAAGTATAATCTGACATGACATAACACTTACACCTCCCCACATTATATATCGTACTTCGCATGAATATACCTAAATTAAGTAGTGATTGTTCCAGTACTATGCTAGTATACAGATACACATATAAATATGGAAGGGAGAGAAATAGAAGAGTAAATGTAAAGGAGAAAGAGGAAAAAGTAGCTCTATCATTTTTCCGGAGAATCGGAGAGGAGGGTTCTCCAAAATGGTTTTGTCACAATAAATTAGTTAGCCGTATCGAGTTTGTTGGTGTTAAATGATTCGAGACGCTACGCTGCAAACCAAACCAAAGCATGCTAAGTATATCTCACTTCACTACTTATAAACCTCCTTTATATATTTATACACAATATACCTACCCTATAAACTGAACTATTTGTTAAACTAAGTTTATATAGACATCACGTTATTCTGAACTGAACTCTTTTCTTCCTCCATTTAGCTGAACATCGTCCTTTGCCCCTTCTGCTCTATTCATTGCCATTACCACTCACATTTAACCTTTTTGCTCAATTGCCATTCTACTCTACTGTATCTCTCTTTCTCTTCTATTTAAGTATACACTAACACTAACTCTACATACTATAGCTATAAGTTTATATAAATACCTAGGACAATACTCTACACATTATTATTATGAAGTGCTCCACATTGTTCTATTCATTCAATTGAATTCATGACGACTTTCTGCCCTGGCCTGGTCTGGTACATCATTGTATGTACAATGTACATGATAATAATATAATATAATGGCAGTCGATTTTTTCCAAATTTGCACCATTTGATTGCCAGACCGTCGGTCGGGTAGGCAGTCGGCCTGCCCTACAAACTTCACTTCACAATGACCCTACTTACTAACTTATTGAGTCGAGAAGTTGGATTTGTATTGCATTAGGACTCTAGTTCACTCTATTATCGTTACTTTAAGCTCAGTTAGTCAACAATTCTATTACTCTTCCAATTCCATACATCATGAACTATGTAATTGTGTGTTCTTCTATGTTAGCATTTATTAATGTAACAAACTAGCATCTGCAACTGGTCAAAGTCATGTGCACATCCTATAGGCATGTATAGTTAAAGTCAATTTCAATCGCTATGTAGGTAGTATATAACATAATTTACAAAGGCTTATATTTAATGGCACCATATAAAAACTTACTTTGCCATAACGTTTTAGACTTATTTTACCATAACTTTATTCATTTACCAAAATAGTATCCAAAAACCATAAAAATGGGAATCGACCATATAAAAACTTATTTACCATTAGTTTAAGCAAAAATACCTAATGAAAAACTATGTTGACCATAATTTTGGGATGTTTTTACTACTAAAATTATGTCAAAATAGTTTTCATTGGGTATTTCTGCTTAAACTAATGGTAAATAAGTTTTTATATGGTCGATTCCAATTTTTATGGTTTTTAAAATATGTCTAAAAAGTTATACCAAAGTTAGTTTTTATATGGTACCATTAAATATAAGCCATTTGTAAAGCAAAATAACCAGCTTAGTACGTACAACAGCAACATCTACAATTTTAGTATTAAATGTAATATTATCAGAGATCAAAATAAATATAAATGTTCTTGAAGCCAGACCATTACTCACAATGGACAATTTCCTATGGTCATTGAGTCACTTTAGTATTTTCTCCTACTACCTACTGGGAAACTACCTTCGAATGAAATTGGGAGGAGATGAGACGTCATGATCGTGAAACTTGGCTTACGACTTACTTACTTCAATTTTATAAGGTCAGTAAGAATGGGTATGTACATCATTATACTATTTATATAGCTCACTTGACTTTGGTGATGGCTTTAGCTTTAGCTTTGACATTACACTCCGTCTGCTCTGATGATTCTAAAACGACAACAATAATAATTTCATTCCGAGCCATTACAAGTTATGAGCGTACGATACGAAATCTTTTGTATTATTTTATTGCATTGAAAGTATTGAAAGTACTGAATGTATCTGAGTCTCGTCTCATGGAGGGAGTAAATGCATACAGTGGACGTGTAATAATCCATTGGTTAGGACCAACAGCTAGAAAATGGAGATATAAAGAGCGACAACTGTCCAGCCCATTCCCTGACACTTTCTGACCGAGTCTAACTCACTCAAAAGCTTTATTGACTTCTCTTGTCACCCAAAGCACGTCAATACTATACAACTTAACTAGCATTAAACCAAACCAGAAAATACCAGCAAAAGCAAAACAAGGATCCGACTTTACTTTAAGTTTCGGTCTGGCTGTTCTTATTATCTTTTCTCAATGGTGTCTCTCCCAGTGACCTTATCCCATTATATTTTATTATGTCTCACCTATTCACTATAATATAGCTCCATTATCTGTCCTATGTTATGCACATTATAGAGACTTGCTACCGAGAGGGATCTGTACTCAATTTAACAATACATTACATTTCCAAATCCAGACCCAACCAAACTGGTACTACCTATTACATACAATACATTGTGCTCTGGCCTATTCAACTCTGTTTGTATTGTAAGTGACTAACTAACTCTAACTATATATCATTATGAAACATTTGCAGCTGAATTGAGAAGCAATCGTCCGTGCCATTTTAATAGACTTCACTTAATATATCTTCAAATGACCATTCAATTTCAATTCAATTGAATACAGGTCTATATCTGTATTTAATGTATGTACCTACTACCTACAAATGGGCAAAAGTTATAACTTATAACCTTAAGCTGCATACACATTGAGAAAGAAAAGCATAATACATGTGAGTACATAGTTAAAACGTATGCGTTACATTACACGCACATATTATATGTAAAGCAATTACATACGTACATAAATACATACAGAATGTCAATAACAAAATTATAGAGCTATTCTTGTTTGCCGTTATGTTATGGGTGTATTTAGTGCACATGTATAATGTATCTGGAACGAAATCCTTTGATATCATTATTATCCCAGTAGGCCGTTCATTGTACCCTTTGTAGTCTACGTACATGTATGTAGTATGTATGCATAGCAGATTGTTATTCTTATTTCAAATCAACTTCCACAAGGCTCTATAGCTTTATTTTTCATCAATTGTTGCCAGTTAGGGATCGTTAGAGCAAATATTGAATCTGGTTTCAGTCAACACAAATTTAATACGCGGTGTCTACAATTCTGGCGTGCTTATCTTAACAAAAGATATAGAGACAATGTGCACTAATCATAAACATTAGTACTCTGTATATCCAGTATACACCTACTTATGCATTCTAAAGTTATGTAGTACATTTTCTGAAAGTTTCAATCACAAGAAATAATTATTTGCCGTTATTAATTAAGTTCATTTTAGTGCTTAATACATACACTGATCTACGATACAGCTAATACAAGCAAAATCATTAAATCACAATATTTCTCAGTCCGGAATGAAAATGTTTGGAAAAATCACTCCAAATGTGGTTGCTGATGTAAATGCAAGCAAATTAAAATATTTAGATGAAGGAACAGATAAGTTTTTGAACTATCAGAACGTATATACCAGTAAAGTATTAATGCAATACGCATTACATATAGTATGTCAATGCAGAGCATTATAGTTCCATGAGAATTCACATAGAAACTCGTTAACAAAAGGATAAGGAAGGGAAATAGATAGAAGTACGCATATCAGTGCATACTAGTACAATATGCCAATGTAATGTAATGCAACGTAATGGAATGGAGGAATAGGTTCGTTGGGTTTTGCGTATAGTAATTCAAAGTGTGATGTGAATTGAACTCTGCACACGTAAAATAGTAAATGCAAGGCTATAAAACATGACTCGTTGGATTTCAATACCAAATTTGGTGATGGATTGAACTTTTACATTGTCCTCGCGAGAGAGAACTCCATTACAATTTCTTTAGCCTCCCATTTCACTCGCCATTATCATTGCGATTTCATTCCTTTTAACTCAACTCAACTCTATTTTATTACAGTTAACTTAACTTCACTCATGCAATACCATATCATGCCATGCAATAATACACGGAGGAGAAACAACCAAAAGCAAACCCTTCTTAACGAAACTACATAAATGTAACATACAAATACATACTTATATCCCTATAACATATACACTTACTTATACTATATACTTAGTATATCCACCAAGTACTTCTACTTATAACTTACATATGTACACACTTATTATTTACTATTACATAACATTGCTTTCCTTATAGTACTTATTCTTCACACATGTTTTGAATCATTCTCTAAAATTCCGCATTCCGCTACATTAGCTAAAAAACTATACATTTTCTTTCTTCCCTGGAAAGTGACGATTCTTTAGTACAATCACATACTAGTATTGCGTAATCTTATTATTACTTTAATTTATGTACATATATACAATTACAGTAGGTTCACATATTGTTAGCCTTTATTGTATGTGTGTTGTGTGACACGATATAAAGATATGAACTGTCAAAGTAGTTAAATTCATAAAATGAAGAGCAACTGTATTTTGACGTCTGTCTGTGTCTGTTCCAGTGTATCTCTCGACTTTCATCAAAAAGAAACATAACATAACATAGAGAGTAACATACGCATTGTCGTGACGAAGTGTCATGTCGTGTCTGAACAGTTATACTCTTCAGGGATACAACATTTTCATTAACTTTAACTTTCCCTGATCTGGTTGCTCTCTTTTACTTATTATATGTACATAGGTAAGGAGGAAGAAAAGAAACAGAAACACGATTCCTCAAATCATAAATACACGCGCTCATAATAATATCTGTTGTTTCAAACACATTGTCGTGTTGTATCTGTATTCCTATTGCTTATGCTATGTAGGCATTATGCATAATAAGTTCATCGTTCATCCTTCACTACCTACAACGTTCATCCGAAATGAAAAAGCAAATAAATAAGCATCCAATATTTCTCAGTAAAAAATTCAAACATTTACAATTTACATTATTATATCTCGAGTGAGATACGCTAACGCTAGAGGAAAGGATTAGACCTTTGCCTTGCCTTACATAAATGTTTAAAGATGTTATGTTGTACTATGTATGTAAGAGAAAAGAGGGAAAGAGTTAGATTACATAACAATGTATGTACATATACAAAACATAAGGATTTTTACATTACACGTTCCATGGCACGTCTGCCTGTCTAACTAAACCAACTACTTAACAAACTGAAAGAGTGTTGTTGTTGTCAGTTTGCATGTAAGGACTCGGTGTGGATCTATGTTAGTTATTATTGTATTATTATTACTTGATGTGATGACTATGACTATGACTATAGTAGGTATGTAGTATGTATGGTCATAAGTTCCACGAAATAATATATTACTCCTTGTTACAATACAATATGGAATATGACACATCACATTAAATTATAATAGCACACTGTGCAACACTATTTTACGGTGCTCCTTATCGTTTTAGTCTTTAGTTATTGTATAAGTTAGTGTTGTAGTAATATATAGCGTGCCTAAAGCAAAAGCAAAAGAGAAATAGTAAATGTAAATGTACTTTTAGAAAGAAGAAACAAGTCCCACTACGATTAGCTAACTATATTATATTAGTACTTGAAAGAGATGAAAGATCAGGATAATAATAATATCTTCATTCTTTCTTATAATAATTATATCATTCACTTTATACTATAAAGTAATGAAATGAAATGAGGAGTAATATACTAGCCATCTGTCTTTATAGTGTGCAGTACAACTACAGCAGAGTACAGTGTAATAGTAATAAGTAAACAGAACAGAACACCACAGTGATGTGAATGTGAGTTGTTGTTGAATTAAGTTAACTTGAATTCAGATGGGCACTTCGGATGAGATTGAATTGAGATGAGAAGATGCGGACTGGGATACAAGCTCAAAACGAAAAATCCCAGCGTGGGGCTGTACTGGAGAAAATTTTTTCCACACTTACTAAACAACTACGTGCATCCCGTGATATCTGCCCCTTAACTCTTAGCTCTATTAAATACAAAGTATATGAATACATAGTATGTGCATTGTGCATTGTACATACCAAGGCAAGGCAAGGAAGATACATCATAATAACTTAAAATGAATACAAGAGTACAATAGAGTACAACACTTATACTATATTGTACATTAGATTAGGAGAAAAAAACACCCGTGAATAAACACGTTAACTGAAATGGGTGTCACGAATCATTTAGTCATCATCCCATAAAGGAAACGAGACTAGGAGAAACCAAGGGTAGGTCCAATCCAAAATACACAACCAAAGAATGAAACATTTGTAATAAACACATACATGGTCATATATTTTATATTGCATTACTAATATCCATTATAGTATGAGATTATCATATAAAGTGGACAAATACTAAATACATATGCCATGCCGATGCCATACATAGTTAACCCTTTCGAGCCTCATCGCTCATTTTCATAACATTTTACTCACATTAGTATTTTATTCACATGCTATTACTTATATTATTATTATAGGTAAGCGTACATAAGTCACAGTCAGAAAGACATGTCGCAAGGATATCGGTTTTACACTATTTTTTCCTGTTCCAGAGTATTTTAACTTAATTCGACAATTTAAAAACATTTCGAAGTTTTGTAGCGAAATATAATAGCAGAAAATGTATAATAAGCTAAATAAAAGCAAATAATTAATATGTAGGTATGTAACGAATGTACTATTTAACATTGCAAATCAATGTAACGCTACATTATACCGCCTTTGTCTATAGTTCTTTTAATTTTTATAATTTTATAACAAAACTAAATAGGTTATTGGAGAAAAAGAAGTTGCACATTTGCGCTACTTGCATTAACCATTTGCTAAAAATTTTTATGTATAGGGTACCATGCTTGGAATTTTAATGTATAAAAAATATATGTCTATACGAATTACCTTAGATTATTTTGCCTACGACATATATATTGACTATGGATACCTCTGTATAGGTACTATACTATATTTTATGGTACTGTACATTTATTATGTAACTAAATCTAATACTTAAGCTACACACGCGTTCTTTCATTATTTATTATTGCTTGTCTTGTTATGGTTAGCTATTTATATTCCATGAAGATAGGGACACAATTGCAATTTCATCTTGGCTTGACTTGACTTTGTCTTGGTCTTAGTACTTGGTATCATACCATAAAGTACTTACTCACTAAATAGCTTTTGAGAAGAAGAGTAGTGCCTACTATGAAAAGATATTTGATAATGGGTAGTGTAATGAAAAGTAATATTATTTGTATTGTACTCATTACTTATTCATACAGTGACCCGAGCCCATCTTTGCGCCTCACAATTTTCCCATTAGTATTTTGATTTGAGATGAGCCACGGCGGAGAGAAGTTCAATCTGACATGACAGCTCATCCATTATTTTATTGTTATTTGGTCTGGCTGCCCCAACCTCACTAGATATTACATATTATCTCGCTCCACTACTATTTTCCGTATGTATAACTTGGTTTGGATGCATGGTGTGGTGTTAGTGTTAGTACTCCGAGTCTCAGACTCATTCCCTGCCTTTAAACCAACATTCTTACATTTTACTGCTGGTAATTTCACACCAATTGTGTAAATATGTTTGTGTTCCTCTCCTCAGGTGATTTATATTCTGAGAGAGATCCTTTCGTGCTCCTGTCTAAAAATAGATAAATTGCTTTCGATTCCGTAATTGCACTTACATTTTATTGTTTCATATTTTTCAAACGCCTTTTTCTAAGCAAGTCGATGTGGATGAACTTTAATAGTGTGCTTAGTACTCTCACAAATACATGCTATCATTATTAATTTCCATACATTTTCAGCTTTAATAGTATCTGTAGGTATATGTATTGGGATTGATATCCATTGATTTCTTGAATAGCATCTGTAAGTATTTATAAGTATTTATGAAGGAAACTAACTACTTAATGCATTAAGTAAATGCTTAATTAAACAAGCCTGTTTTCAAATTTTAATTCATAAAACAGCATTATATATTATTCATATATAAGATTAGCATTGCCTGCAAGTAAATACGTTGATGAGAGATCTAGACAATTAGGATATTTATCACTGCAATGGGATTTTAATTACAATTTAGCAATTACAAGTAATCACTGGCAAAAATCTCAATAAAAATAATTTATTCTTACAATTCCAATTAGGAGTTTCGATTTTAAATATGTTTGATACTGTAAAGTTAAAATAGGACTCCTTTTTATATGCGTGCAATTAAATTCAGCAGATCAATAATTTTAAGTTTTGTCAAATTCATATAAAATCCGTAAAGTTTAAATATGGGACAACCGTTTAAACAACATATTAATCTGCAGACCTGGTTTTGCCCTGTTATTTTAGCGTAGTACCTACCATTTGAGTAATAATAATAACCAAAACCAAAAGTGTGATGGCATACGTGACAGGTTATACTTGATTATGGCAAAAACTGGTAGAAACTGTAAAAAAGAACACTAGTGCGATAGTTGCAGTACATGTAGAGTAAAATAGAGCAATCAGAAGAAATTTAAGAGCTCTTTAAGAAGTGGTATTAAGGTTTTATTTGTAAATGCTATGGCATTTGCCTTTCAGTAGTATTACTTTAGTGCACTCTGAGGAGAAAGGTTAAAAAGTCAATTTTGCTACAAGAAGTCTGATAGTATTGTAATGTAGTGTAATAAACTAAGAGAATAAGTTTTAGTGGAACTACTGTAAGTAAGAGTTTAGTTCAGCCTCAGCCTACTATACCAATAGAAATAGAAATCCAATTCTGCCAACTAACTAGATTGTTTACTTCTCTTTAGTTACTAGTTACTCGAGATTCACTTGGAATGAGATGGAGGTTAAGTTATATAGGAGGATTAATCTATGTAAGTAGGTATAGTTTACTAAACTAGCATAGTAAAGGTAATTTATATAAGTGCGTTATAGGCATTTCTTCTTTTATTTACACAGTCTACAGTCTACAATATTATGTTACTAAATTGCCAGCCTTTATCCTATAATATGTCATCTAATCTTTATACTAGTCAGTATGTCGATATAATGAGATAATGTGCTCAGTGAGACAGAAAATGGAGTAAGTAAAGCTAAAGTAATGGAATCTATATAAAAGTGAGGAATGAGGAAAGAGAGTTACGGTAGGAAAGACATTTTATGATCTTGGTATGTTTTTTATTCTCACTCGCTCACATTAGGAGAGAACACGGCCAGGTTGTATGTGGTGCTCGTGATGCGATGTAAACATATGTCGTAGGCTTCTGGTGCAACCAGGCATAAGATTTCATAATATTTTGGTAAACTAGGTTGAATTTTTAATATCTTTTTATACTTAAAAGATTCTAGAAATTGCAGAACACAAATTAGATTCTGTTATCAATAAAGTTGTCAACATTGCATGTTTTACCGGGATTGTTGAGCAAATTTTGCAAATGTAACTTGTGACCCATGGTACAGTGTGCCTACGGCATTTGCACAAATGTAAAAAATATCCTGCCGACGCTAGTTTCAGTATCTGTTAGAATTATAGGAGATTAGCTCTGCGTAGTTATTCTTGGACTTACTATATCTCGTACTATGTAGGTTGTAATGCTATTTAGTAGGTATATTATAGGGAGAAAGTGCTGATGATGAAAAGAGTGAAGAAGTACGTAAGTAAGTAAGTAAGTGGTTAGCTAATTTTGAGTCTGATGTGATGTGCTGTGAGTTGAGTGAGAGTGTTTGAGCAGAAATAGAGTAGACAGTGGAGAGAGTGGTTAGCGCTAGTTAGATAGGCCAGTTAGGATGGGAATAGGGAGGTCTTTTGGATAATGTAGTGGTAGTGAGGGTCTATTAACTCCAAAGAGAGACATGCTCCGTCCGTTTCGAAGGAAGATCCTCCAGCAGCCAGCGTCGGAATTTGATCCGGCCATAATGGTATCGATCTTCAGGGGAATGCAATGTGATGTGATGCAATGAAATGAAATGAAATGGAATAACACACAAAAATCAAGAAAGAAACCAAAACAACACAAGCAAAGCAACCAACATTTTTAATATTATTTATATACACATCTACGCACTCACTTATTTAACACTCGCAGTTTTGCATAGGTTTAGGTACGATATACTACTTTGCGTAAACTGGTAAACTGGTAAACGTAAGTAAGCAGCACGTCAAAGTACATGCAACTCTAACTCCAGCTCCCTAGACGAAAACCGAATAGGAATCTCAACAAAATTACAAAGAGTTGACATTTTACATAGGAGAGTAGACGAGTCGCATTTAAAAACAGTCTCCCTCGTAATAATGTCGTTTTCTTTCCTACAGATGTATTTTACATTATATTACTATCTACATATACATATTAGCACTACTAGTCTTGCAATGTATAAAACTAGTAGGTATATGTATCTATTTTTCATTTGTAGTCTTCCCTTGTCTCCTTTAGAGCTTAAACAAAGTAAATTAAGCTATTCCATCCCATTCTCAAATCATTGTCAGTCCTCCCTCTTTTTATACAATGGCTATAAATATTTGGCTATTCCTTTCTGTCATGAATTTAATTTTGCATTGCAACCTGCACGCATTTTTATTCGATTCCAACATTTATTCCATTACGATAATTAACAGATAGCTACTAATTCATCGTCTGCGGAAGTCGCAAATTATGTAACATTTGTGTAGATATTAATACACTTTATAATACTCATAAATACACGTATATATATTTGCAAAATCACAAGTTTATAATTAAAGTATCGTATTTTATATGAAAAATGAAAAAAACTAAGTAAACTTGATTTTCTCAATAAATCCATGTAATTTGTTTATGATTTCCACGTTTTTCCAAAAATTAGCTATCTCTTGTTCATAGATACATTGTATACCGGTTTATTGGGATTTATACGTATTTTATGTATACAGTAAGCGAGAAAATGTTAGCGCAATCATTTCATTTATTGTAAAGTAGGTATTTATACAGGTAGCAATGCCATTAGGGGAACTAAAAAAGTTTAGTTCGTTGGCATACTTATTTAGTGCTCGCTTTAGGATAAATTATAATTATCTGTATGCTACTTTATTACTTTTATGTGAGATTTTGTTAAGAAGCTTCAGTAATGTATGCATTTATGTAGAGAGTAGATAAAAACAATGTCAATGAGAAAAGTAGAAGTAAAATGAAGAGATTCATAAAAGGAGGGAATGATTGTAGGAGTTATTTAAGTAGAGATGAGACGAGTTGACTGTGTATGTACATAATACACAGTAGAGATTGAGTTAACTCATCCTCAGTTAACTATGTGAGTGAGTGAGTGAGTGTGCAGTGAAGCAGATGAGAATAGAAGCATAAACCATGATGATAGTCATGATGAAGGCATTATAAGGGATTTTTCTTCTATATTATGATGACATGACGAGGGAGAACCGGAAGGAAGGAAGTCGAGAGAGAGCGGAAATGACAATTTGGCAAGATCCAAATTCGCTCTTTCGCTTTCCAAATGCATCCACTGAGGCCATATATCTATCTCATCCTCCTCCCGTAGCAATTCCCGACAGTCCTTCCCGACTAAAATCCAATCTTATCCCATTCCTCAGCATCCTCCTCATACATGCACTATATATTCTCAAACTAACTTTGTTTTTTACTCTATTCCATAATTCCATTTAATATTCACATAATATTCTCCTAAAACACAATATTATTACTATTACCTACATCATACAAAGTCTTCCACACTAAAAAAGCATAAAAGTTAAGCTAAACAATCTGGAATGATTGCATTAACAATTAATCATATCGTTTTGCTCACTGTTTGTAATAATTACTGTTGAAAAACCACATTTAAACTAGTGTAGGTAGATAGTATTTGCAGTTCATTATTACTGTTGCTACTGCGTAATGTCATCACATCAGAATATTAGAAATATCAAAGAATTCAAGAATGAACATGTCATTTTCATCATTAGTTACAATAATATGTCATTTTGCAATGTATAAATACTTTGAGTTGCATTTTATACAGGTACTTATTTGTGAATTGTTGTGAAGAATATATTCCACAAATACAGATAGGTATGCAGAAGATGAAATGAATTGTACATAAATTCTTCCCATTTCTAGATTTAAAGCAAGATAATTGTTTTCCTTACAGAAACATCTGCTATAGATAATACAGAAAAGCTGCAATTCATTCTCATAATGATCACCACAAAGATGCAGGGGAGATTCTTTACTTTTTACTCAAAATCTTCAAAACCATTTGTCAATTACTCTGGAAAAGGATGTCACACATTGACATTTATGGTGTAGGTAGCTCAGACCAGGCTAAGTACATTTCTCTACCTATTTAGCTACTGTCACTACTCCATATCCATCCGATATGAGACATTCTATTCAGAATAGTAAAAGACAACTAAACACAGAAAACAAAATTGTACAATTTATGTACATGTACGAGTATATCTAATTATTTTATTAGTTTTTGTAATTAATCAAATTAAAATGCAGTAGGTTCGTGAAAGTGGCGTTTGTAAAATTCACCAATTCCAATTTCCAGCACCACAAATCTTTTAATTGCGTCCAAAAACTGTTAAAAATCGAAAAATTAATTGATGCCAAGAATATTCTAAACCTAATAATATCAAATCAAAAATTGTAATCTAATAATATCCGTATTATATTACGCGGTACCTACAAAGATTGACATTAAAAGATGTAGCTTTATGGGAACAAGTTAAATTGAAGTATATTTTGTTGAAATGCAAAACTTTTAGATATAGTCTGTATACAGAGAATAAATGTATACTTATAGTATTTGGCATGTTACGTAATGCCTATATAAGGTATTAGGAAGATATATCTCGACATTTAAAGTCTAGTTTAACGTAAAAAGGAGCAAGTAATTTCTCTGCATGGCCAGAGTCATAAAATAAAAGGCTGGTAATATTCTCATTTTGCTATCTAGATGTGCTGCAGAAAAGGGAGCGTAGCCAAGCGAAACGAAGTGAAGCAAAGAGTTAGTTTTAGCTCGACTTTATACCACAATGGTGTAATATAGGACGATAAAGAAGGATAGAATAAGGATAGGATTAGCAAACAATAAATTGCGCTTGACTAGAGACTCGGTTTTGGCTCAACTTGACTCTTAGTTTAACTTAACGCTGACTCTACGCAAGTTTCCTTTTGATGGCTTCGCCAGCTTCTCTTAATAAAACACATGGGTATAATAGTTTGGATTCGTTTCCTTTGCCGGTTTTGTCTGTGGCATGTTAAGAAGGAGTTAAGAAAGCCTTTAGGAAGAGAGTGGAGATAATAATCCTTTTTGTCATTTGCATTTTTATTTGCTTTGCCCGACTGATTGCATTGTGAATGGCTGGCTGACTTTTTGCAGTTGCGTTAAGTTAAGTATATATACTCTTTACTTACGTAAAATATTAACATATTTATTTGTTATTGTTTGGCAAAGGAAAAGATTAGTCTAAACTTCTAAAGCAATCATACAGAAGAACATAGAAGGCCATGGACATGACAGGAGATGATGCATAAAGAAGAAAAGCAATATAATATAATAATAAGTATTCCATTCCCATAAGGAAAGGTTCTCATTACAATAATCGCTTTATGAATGAAAGAGTTGAGTTAGTGAATGGAGAAAGAAGAAGAAAAACAAACAATACCTTCCGTCTAACTCAGACCCGATATCATAACTTAAATTTTACACGTCTGCTGGTTGGTCTGTTACGTAATATATTTACCTCTTTTACTTTAGTGTGTGTATCATATGAAATGAAGAATGAAGAAATGCTCATAC
Organism: Tomocerus mixtus; assembly: GCA_034694165.1. NCBI lineage: Eukaryota > Metazoa > Arthropoda > Collembola > Entomobryomorpha > Tomoceridae > Tomocerus > Tomocerus mixtus. Next base: position 13,932 of record JAQFYC010002048.1, on the reverse strand, counting down.
ACACAGAGATATGTAATATCATTATATTTTATTGTGAAATAATTTAGTATAATAGTAGTATAGTTAGCTTTTTTGCTTTAATAAGTTTTAAAGGAGGTACCTATATACCTACTACATAAAGAGATGGATATATTATGTAAGTATAAGGGAAGGGAGATATAAAGCCCAGAAAATAAATTACTAAACTAGAAAATAAAAGACTAGAGTGTTTTTCCTCTCCCGCTGTGATGCTAATCAAATAACACTTAGGAGCCATTAAATTACCAGGCTGATAGTTAAATATTGACACACACTATTATGTATAATAGCATATGCACTTAACAAGGAGTAAGTTAGGAGACTTGGCTTTGGCTTGGACTTCAACCAACGCAACCCTCCACCGGAGATCGAATCGAATTAATTTGCTACGGAAATTAAACTTGATGCACTGGGAAACAAGAAAACAAGGAGCGAGAGCGACTCCCCAATGCTTAAGCCCTAGCCGCCTTCGCCTTTTCGTCCCTTAAACTGTAACTTACTATTACTATTATAGACATCATATACATAATATAAGTATCCTCATTTATTCTATGTATATTCTAAGTATACCATTCACCCATCCATCCACACAATAAATACGACAATACAATGTTATTAACAATAAAGGTTACCTCGCTAAACATCCATATCATACTATTGTACACAATACAATACAAATTGTAATTGGTATTACATGTTACAAATGTGCATAGAAATAGACCGCATCGCATCACAAGATAAGTACGTACACGTATCTATTCTTAAAGGGGCTTAGGGCACTCCAATAACAAAACTTATAAGTTATACTTACACTTACACTATCCCACGCTAAAGGAACCCACTTAACCTGAAAAACAAAATAAGAATGTATTTTTAACTGATTTATGTATTTACAGTTTATAGTTTTACACATAGAAGCCCCAAACCAGCGAATGTGACATAATAGATAAGTTTTCATGCATTTATGACTTCGTTAATGAACTATACTACCAAGAAAGAATTCACGCGCGGAACATTCCTATCCACGACATATTCCTGTTTTAATGGTAAATAGTACAATTATTTAAAATAATGCGTAATTATTTATTAACTAGAGTTATTCAACGGATATCCATTGTATCTGTACTTATCACTGACATTCATTTTCGAATTATGCTGATAATCTAGAGGCGTAATCTGCCAATATTATATTATTTAGAACACAACGCTTTCCCACCTACCATTTGCTATATACTACTTTATTTAATTTCAACTGTTAAACATGAAAAATGTCATTAAACATTGTAAAACCACATTTTACACAAAGTTTTCCCATTTGTCTTACGATTTCATACAAAAATTAGATATTACCAACTTATAATGCAACTACCAAGTCACCAAGTGTTACTAATAAGTGTAGGAAATGCAGATTTGTTAATATATAAGCTTATATAACGTATTCGATTCAACCGTATCCCCACTCTACAACCCTTTCCTGATCCTGCCATCACTTTTACTCTAAACAGCAATCAATTTCAAAGCAATTATTTTTAATTTCTTTATAATAGTTAGTGCAATTTATCTGCAAGCACAATAACTTATTTTCATGCATTAGTTAAAATGTTCAGGTGATCATGATCATACATATAGCTAGTATTTAGTTACATCCAATTAAATTACATTACATACAACTGTGCATTGCATACGGAACATAAACATACCTACGTGATATAACTTTTGAAAATGTTCTGTTAGTTTAGTTTACGAGGAGAGCATTCATTCAGAGTGCCTTAATTAGGATCCCTGAACTAGCCATAATGTAAAATGATGTCGTGCATCAAAGATAAATTACTAATTGGTTTTAAAACTGAATTGAAAGAGTGAGTACCCACGTAGAGAATTATATTATGCCAACTGTGTTGAAGTTGCTATTGCTATAACTCTTATATAAGTTTATGTACTCTTAAGCAAAGGTTTATTTTGTATTCATCGTGACATGAGTGTAAGTAATGTAAGTAGATAGTAAATTAGGTTGTCTTCATTAAATTAAAATCTTGTTGGAATGGAAACACTTTAAGCAGCTTGAATAGCAGCACTCAATACTTTAGCTGCTCTGGCTCTAACTTCTAACTTGCTGGTTCGTTCTTTATAGCTAATGTAACTAATGTATGTATAGTGTGTATGATAATTCCATCCATTATTGCATTGCATTTCATTTAAGAGCAAGCAATATACAATTACTAGATAAAAAATGCTAACTACTAACGTACGTATGTAACTCCTAATTGTAACTCCAGTGTGACTCCCTATATACTTAGAGTTGTGAGAGTTATAATTTTAAATTAAATACTAATAGCCATTAGCATAGGAGATAACAATAACAATGGATTTGTGTGTACAAACGAATGTAACTAGTGCAAGACATAATAATATAATACCTACTGCCTACCTACATGTGTTTGTAAGTGTGTGCCAATCTTTGTATGAAATGAAATGTGTTTCAGGCCTAGACTGTAAGTATGTAAGTATAATATAGACATATACATATACATAAGCGTATAGAAGGACAAATAACCTACCTGTTCACTATTAGAGATCAATTCTGGTCGGAGAGTCAATATTTTAGCAGGGTGCACTATATAGATAAAAATTATGTGCTCATTTTGCATAAATTGATGCTTACACAGATAGTAACTGCTTTCTTTGTGAGGGAAGAGCCACAGAGACAGACAGAGTAGAATTAGTGGTCTGGTCTGGTGTGGTAAGGGCAATTCATCAAATGAGAATTGATTCTGTTCTTCAAGTCAAACACATTGAGTCGTCGTAACTTATATTACTCTCAGGACTAATTTATGGGATCAACATGCTAAAACAAGTATTTCAACCTTGAGTGCACTGTTGTGAACCGGAGAAATTGCTCATGTCCTGTCCCCTTACGAATACAATACAAAATACTATTATAAATACATACACATACTCACTCTCCCTGTACGTATACATAATAAAATACAGGACACAGTAGTGAATTCCTAGTTATGTATAGAAAACAGCTTGGCTTGGCATTATAGAGAATTTCTCTATAAGTGTATTGTGTTGTGCATACTATGATGAATTCTATTGTAATTGTAATGTAGTTATAGTTATAGTGTTGTTATCCAGCTTTGTAAATTAGTTTGGCATTGGTTCCTTTGTAATGCTCTCAATTATCATGGGAACTAGACTCATTCGCTCTTTGATTTTAACTACCTACATACACTTACATACATTTACATTGCACAACACACACTTAATATTGTTGTAGATAACAAACTAATAACAACTATCCCTCTACTTAACTCTAATTTCAAATCCAGTAATTTTTACTGGACGGGTCCAACTAATGTAATTCTAATCGTTAATGAAATACAATACAAAGGTAGGTGGTACTGGTCTGGTACCATAATACTTATAACCAGCTCAACTCAAACTACAAACTGCTAACAAGCTAGTGAAATAATAATAACAATAATTATTATTATTTTAGATATACCTAGTACTTAAGTCCTTTGCGTTCCTTTACGAAATTAATACTAACATCAGAAATTCTGCAGGACATTATATAGGAAGTTAAGATATAATTAATGTTTATGCTTGATATTTTATATGATGTGTATGTCGAAGGCACACTTTGCCACAAAACACAGATGATGTTCAGAAGCAAATGTCCCAACTGCGTACCTATGCTAATTTCCATTACAAAAAATCCTAAACAATAATAATTTGCAAAAATGGCACTTAATTTGCAATTTGGAACATTTGGATTTTTATTTCAACTTGAAATCTTGGGATCCTTTTTTTATCTGTACATTGATGTTTGCATCATTGTAAAATTGAATATTACCTTCATGGTTATGTATTGTAAATGTAACTTTCTCTGAAAAAAGGGTAAAAACACAGTGCCTGGTGTTCCCATGTACCTGTGGCATATATAAAACTATTATTTCTTTAGGTATTTAAAGGGAATTACAGTGGATTGCATGTTAAATTAGTATTAAAACGAAGTGAAGCGGAAGGAGACTAGTTTTACCTTGAGTTGCTTAACTTGTGTGGCTAAAAGGCTAAAGAGATGGCAATACGGCTGTGGATTTGAGTATGATTAGAAAATTAAGTGTTGAGATGTGAATTTAGTTAAAACTAAATGTAAAGATATGAAGTATGAAGACCTGTAAATGTGTAAATACCTAAGGACTCCTCTCTCACACCTGAACTGAGCTTAAACTGTTACCTGTATTGTATGTGTGCCTGTGCCTCCTGTCCTTTATTGTATATTGTATGTTTAGATTTTTAGTAATGAGAATATGAGAACCTCTTAAACGAGAAAGATTTGATTATGAGTTTTGTGTGTGTGAGTGAGGTGAGGCAATTCTCATAAGTCATACTCTTATCACAACGCTCATCTCTTGTTTCACCTTCATAATTACACTTAAATTGAGTTTGTTAATCAGCACAGGACATGGACATGGACAGCACTTGATTCTCCTTTTCCGGACTTCCATTCTTTACAAAACTAAATCTGCCTTCCCTTACTTACTTACGTGTTTTGGTTTACGTTTACATACCTACGTGTTGGATTCTGTTTGGGGAATGGTTTTCATTAGCTTAACATTACGAGACAAGAATTACGATCATGTACGTACTCTACTCTCGAACTTAACTAACTAAATGTCTCGTAACACCTTTTATTATTCTTTACTTTACGACTCTCCGTGTGATTATTATTCGTTTACTTACTCACCTTTCCTCAATGCGTTCGTGTACTGTATTTACTACATACTTATCAACATCAGCCTTCCCATCTATGAAAATTAACAGCAACAGCCCACTTCTGTAGTCAATATGTGTTATGTTATGTTATGTGTGTAGAAATATGATTTCCATGAAATTAATCTAATAGATTTAAACAACCAGAGAGATTTTTACGGGTGGCCTAACTTTGAGTACACAATTTGATGGGATGTCATATACCGTAACGGGTGGGAGGAGTTGTCACAAATCATTCTATCAATTCTACATAACCATACATATTCTTTAATTTTATATTAACATCACCAATTAAACAAGAATATAAAAGTTTTGTAAAAATCATTACATACACATACCTAAACCTATAGGGTAGCTGGTAGGTGGTTGTGTAATATCCACAATTAGTATAAAATTGTATACATTGCGCATACGTTAACGAGGCAGAAAAAAAATGCATCTGATAAACCTTAATAATAAATTTAAAATATTTAGCAGAAATTAGTTTACTTGGCAGATTACTAGGAATATCATTTCAGCATATAATTTGAGGAAAAGTATTAGAATAGCATATCATTTCCTAAATAAATTAAGTATGTAAGCTGACAGTCTAATTTAGGATTTCTAATGTACTTGCTATAGACACTAAAGTTTTTACAGGTAGCTTGTAACATATTATGTGTTAAGTTAAGGGTGATGTGTTTTCAGCTTCAAATCGTACCCAAAAGTCAGTTCTGCTCAGAAATTGGAAAGAACCAGCAGGAGGTTCAACCTAGAAGTGTGAATTGAAGTGGCCCATATGTATAATAGGATAACATAACAACATAACTGTATAACTGAGAAAAGTCTTTAGATAAATATAGGGAATAGTATCGCAATAATATTACACATAAGTACTCTAGTATAAGGGAACTACAAAAGATTACCGAGGTCAGATCAGGTAACAACAAGAATAATGTGAGTTAAAGAAAAGTTTTGTAGTTTTCAGCTAGTTCGTTTTCGTTTTATGTCATATCATAGATTTTATTTCATGGGATGGCACACCACACACCACCGCACAAGAATAGCGTGTAAGTAGCTACCTAAGCTAATCCCCTTTCCCAAACAAAGCCGAGCCAAGCCAAGACAACAAAAGTAAGTACATAAGATCAGCAGATCACATAAGAAAAAGAAGAATACAGTCATTGGTTTATAATAATGTTCACTCACACGAAAATTTAGATACCCACTAGGCAAAATAACACTATCTATTGTCACTTTAGAATTGAGTGTCTAACATCTAAGCACCAAATAGCTGAACATACAGATAACATAAGGATCTAGAATCTAGACTATAGTTTGGATTTGGAATTTGGACTGTCATGTCAAGCCAAGCCAAGCCAGGAAAAGGAAAAATGGTGAAATTCCAAATGGAAAGCAATTGAAGATATTGGGCTGGAGAAGAGAATCTCATTGGAGGCTGATGGGAGTGCTTATGCAGTCAGTTTATGTATTTTTATCGAAAAATGCTCAATGCTTACCACACTAGTGAGTATTTTGGACGAGGGGAAGTTTTCCAACTTCCAACACGGGAAAGCAAATGTGTTCTATGAATATATAGGCACGGACAAACAAATAGTTAAGCTGTTATGTTATTTGATGGGATGGAGGAAGAAGTCAGGGCAGGCAATATAATATCGTCTATAAAGATATAACGAGCGCCAAGGGTCCTATCAAATTCCAAACCGAATAACTTTCCAAATCTTTTTCCAATCTGCTCAAATAGTTTGCGTTTTGCTTTCCTACTGCTATTACGCTTATAGTATTTGTATTTGTTCCAAGAAGCTTTAGCTGATAGCTGATGCGATAAGATAAAAGAATCGAGAAGTTAGCTTAGGTAAGTGGTAAGTGGTATGGTAAGTAACTTTAGTTTAGTTTAGTTTAGCGTATATAGTTTTTAAACTAAAGTACCCACGAATTGCATGTGTATTTTTTAGTCTAAAGAGAGCAACTGATCTGATCGACTGATATTTACTATTTGCTTTTGCTTTTGCTTTCTCGACGAAATAGAACTATTTGATGTTATCTTATGGACGCTATCAAGGAAAAGTGTAAAAAAGAGAAACATGCATAAATGTATGGGCCAAGGATTTCGTTGAAAGGTTTTACTTAAGTTAGGTAAGTAAACGAAAGGATATGGAGTCCCCAATCAATAAATAACCAATGTAAATGCGCCTCGCAGTGGGAAATAAAAGAAGAAACTCTAAAAGATGAGACTCTCAATTGCATTCACAACCAAAACCAAAACCAAACCAGCAACGAAAACGAACAAGTGAACAAGTGTGAAATTCTCAAAGAAAGTAAAGCGAAAAGAACGGAAATATACATTCCTTTACTTATTACGTTGTGTTATAGAAGAAGAAGAGAAGATCTTCAATCCTGAATTGCATTTCTCTATTTCAGAACACAACAACTCTTACATTATTAGATCCTACAGTCTATGTACATACATAGTATGCAAAACGAATATTTGTCTCTTTCTCTTTCGAGTATTCGTAAATTGTATTACTACTTACTACATACTTTGTATGCATTCAAGACGGTACATATGTCCTGGCCAGGAAGACCCATCGGGCATTAAGACCACAATATAATGATTGTTTAAGAAACTCATTCATTACTAGGATTATAAATCATATGAAACTAGGCCGATCTATTAGGCAATAATGCACAAGCTATTTAAATAAATGTCCAATTATAGAAATAAAGGTTTTAAAATCTTAAATTATGTTTTGAAAATAATAATGTTGAAAATAAAAATTCTGAATAAGTCGCAGGAAAATACTATTTCAATTACTGTGAAAGGGTGATTACTGAGAAGAGTACATAATAAGTACATTTCACAAGGCTCATATTTAATACCCCTATTGGGGAAACAGTGAATTACTGGTATAACAATAATAATAATGGCACAATAAAAAAAACTCAGTTTGCCATAGCTTTTTGACTTAGTTTGCCATAAATTTATTCATTATACCAAAATAATATCCAAAAGCCATAAAAATGCTAATCGCCCACAGAAGTACTTACTTTCCCATAACTTTTGGTGCACTACCATAAGAAACCCGATATTAATGGTTAATTTATTACAAATAATCAATTAAAGATTAATAATTAGTTATCTAACCTAACCATAAACGAGTAATTTTTGATTATTCGTAACAAATTAATCATTTCACAATGCACACAGAATAAATGTAATCTGAATTATTAATAAGAAACAATTCTAATTTATAGAATACTAATGGCTTCCTTGCCTTATGGGTCTTTTACTGACTGCGACACATGCCGGCATAGATCTTCCTTGTAAATATGCAGAAAAAGAATAAGAAATAGAGTTTGTTGATGTGATGTGTTGACGTGATGTGATGGGATGGTTGCATGGTTTGGGAACGCAATGGTTTGAAGCAGAGGCAATGTAAAGGAGAGGACAGAGAAAAATCCTGTGTCAAGTTGTACATTTGAGAATAAAGAGGTGGGCAAATGGAGTGAGACACGAAGAATAAATCGAGTGGAGGAAATTGTCAACCATTTTGCACTATACTATTTGCTCTATTTGTTTTCCCTGTTGTTGATCCCGTTGGGAGTTGATAGAGCGAACTGCCTCACTCACTCACTCTCACTCTCTGTATAAAAATGTCCCTGCTTTCCGACACCCATTTCTTCCAGCCATCCATTCAACAACGGTATCAGCATCAACAAACTCTTTCCTCACTCCTTCTATCCTTCTACAGATGCACAGAATAGCATTGCATTGCATTAACTTCCATCTCAATCTCATCTACCACTTACTACTGTCATGTCACTTAACATTCACTACCCTTATATACATAATCTAAATATCTACATACATAGTATGCATATACATACTATCTGTCTGTATCTTGTGCAATACATACATACAAGCAACAAGGAATCTGTAAACTTCACTTAACCTATTCAACTCCCAAAATGTTTTTCCAGGAACATTGTAAACTTTGTACATGCAGATATTATTATTCTCACTCTAGTTCTAGTTGATTGCTTAAACAAATAAGACATGACATCTAAAACGAGTGACTTGGGTTTCCAGACAATAAATAAACCCATTTGTACTTGTAGCAGCGTAAGCGAAAATTTTATATCCTTCCGTTCGCCAATTTATAATTTTAAGGACAAAAATTCTCACTCTCATTTTTCATTACGCTTTTTACAATACAGATAAATAGAGGACGAAACCAAATCTAAATTCTCTATTCTAGGAATAAATTAAATGCTAAAATTATTTGTGGGGATGGTGTTTAGGATCTCAATAATCCAAATTGTCTAATGTTTAGAAAAAATGATATTGGATTACTATTAGTAGGCTAAAAAATAAGATTGCAAATTATTAAGCAGAGCAAGAGAGGCAAATGAATTGCTGTAAATTATAAATAATTTGCAGGTATATAAGTATATATACCTATAGATAAATACTGAATAAATTTTACCCTTAACGTAACGTGACGTGACCCAATGATCAATTAAATACGAAATTCGCAAATAAGTAGTTAGCCAAAGCTGCCCTGGCATGGCATAAGTTAATTTCGTTCCACGGATTTACATAAATGCCTTTGAATTGCTTAGCTGCCTAACTCAAGTCAGAATACATTAAGTTACAATTAGAGAGTAGGGATAATGCTGGGTTATGAAAGTAGTTGAGTAAATTGTAAAATGTAAAGTGGTCTGCTCTCTGCTGTGCCGGTAGTAATGCTGAAGGAGGGACAGCTGCAAGGTTAGCCAAAGGATCTAGTTTTTGTCTCTATCTCACTCAACTCAGACTATTATCATTATTATCAACATTAACAAGAACAACAAAACGGAACGTAGTGTAGTCTGTAGTGTAGCTTAAGTGAATGATAGCAAAAGTCAAGTGAATAAGAAGGTGGCAAGCTAACGTATTGTATGTAAGGAGCTTTGAATAATATAAATGTAGTACCTATCTACTGTAGAGTGAACTGAACTTGTGTACTTTTACTTAGTTGAATAGCAATTCCATCCCAAGTACAAGAAGACACATGTAATTTGTTCCTAGTAATTCCTATAATTTCTCCAGGTTGGGTTGTCGAGGCACACGTTGTGGGATTGATTCATATCAATCACTCAAGACAAGACTTTTCGACAAGTTTTTCCTTATGAATTATTTTCACCCAAAACAAAACTATCCTTTTTACCTGCTTATCGTTAGCAATAAGTATTTAAACTTTTTTAGTAACTAAGCCTTCCTTATTGCTCTTACAAATATAATTGTTAAGTGAGCGTACGTGTAGCTATGAATGTATGAATGTTTGAATGTATGAACTTAACGATAAGTATTTTACAAGCACTCTAATCTTTATGCTAGTTAAATAGTTAGTCAGTTCCTTTGTTTCCTCGTGTTTTTCAGTCTCCGCAGAGCTACCGTATTTAATTTTTGCAAATAATCAAATAATAACAATGTGCTCCTTGGTTCGTGTACTGTAGAGCAAAAGTATTGTATAATTGTATAATTGTGCGAGGCACGTCACGGTTGAGTTCCTTGTCTTGTCTTGTCATGTCTCGTTTGTAAGGTTACTTACTGAAGTTGACTTTGACTTGAGTCGACGAGTTAATAAGAAAAAGGAAGTAGGAGAGAAAAATGAACCATCTGTCTATTCTTATTTAACATAACATGCTTCTTAAGCTTTATTTTTATTTATGCACTCCTTAACTTAATGTGTATTGGATTGTAAAGTGCATTTATACCTTTCATATCAATCCAATCCAATCCAATCCAGTAGCATTCTACATTTGTGAAACATAATCATCTTCATTATCACTTAATCTATCTGCGTATGCCTCAGCCTTACTTTTCAGGCCTAAATGAACATGACAGTCAACATTCAACATTCAACATAAAAACTTTGTACTAAACTAAACCGGAGACGATAATAAAACTACAGGTATTTTCCTTCGCCTTCATTTGAAGTAATTCACTTCAACTTCAGCATTCCTTATTATATTATATTTTTCCCTCCTTATAGTATAATGCACATAATTGTACTTAAGAAGGTATGTTAAGCATAAGTACAAAGGTGTTTGTGTACATGAAATACTCTTGACTACAATAAAATACCAGGATAAGGAAGGAAAAGGGTTGAGCAGTTGAGCTTGTTATATTTATTATGTAATGTTGGTTGGTGTTGCTGTTTTTACTAACAAGGAAAGGTTTTGTATAATATGTTTTGAAAGTGTGAGGATACGGGCAAAGCTCACTTCACAATCACATCACACTAACACTACTATTATTAAGAATTGTTCGTTAAGAAAAGAGCAAAGCAACCCTTGCTTGCCTTTGCCTTTGCTACAGATTGCATGCAGAGAAGAGAAGGATATAAATATAGAGGATATAATATACTCGTACTAAAGGTGTAAATATTCTTTGTAAACTACCTGGAGTGTATTTTCTAAAGAAAGATACGCATAAACATCCCTTTATTGCTTATAAGTATAAATGCTAACTACATACCTAAGTAAAGAAAATCTTTCTAATGAATTCCTACTGTAAAGTTACTTGGTAGGTACTAACAGATGCGTAGAGAAACTATTTAAGTAAGTACTTGTATAATTTACCAATACTTAGTTAACAGCTTAGTTCATCATTCATAGATCTTCTCGTTTAGAGTAGAATAGAGTCAAGAGAGGACAAAACAAGACAGGAGAGTTGAAGTTGTTGAAGATAACTAAAAGTAAGTATATTTATATTAAAGGTGCCTAACTGATTTGAAGTAACAAAGTCCTTTGTGCTCCTTCTGTAGCTAATAACTTGAGTTAGTGGGAAATAATAAGGTTTTAAAGATTCACAGCAATCTTGTAGTTGTACTGTATATTATTGTGGTTTGGTTTGGTTTGGTTTAGTTCGTTTGGCTTTGCTTTATGGTTGTTCTTGTTCGTCGGCGCTCTTGTGGTATACAGAAGTATGGATGGTGTCTTTGCTGTGCCAACCAGAAAGCTATGAATGTAATTAAGCCATCATTTATTCGTTCTGGTTTTTGTGGAGCGCAGCAGGACGTTTGTGACCATTCACAGACAATTCAATAGACTAGCTAATTTTGAATAACTTCTGCCTTTGAAAGTGTCACCCGTAAATTTTTTTGTTCTCTATATATGTACAGATACTTACGTCTCTCTTTTAAACATTGATGTATACAAGTACTAGGTAGAATACTTATAGCTATAGAGAAAACTTTATAAAGTTGTGGACTGTACTCTTGTTTCATACAATACAATATTGCATACGTACTATAGCTATGTACATACTTCGCTAATACTCTCGGTGTGCTTGACTGATCTGAAAATTTGAACTGAAGAGAACATCTTTCACAGGCATGCAGACAGAGCAGAGGATGAAATAAATGCAACAGAACAACTAGAACCTTTTCAGCCAGAATGTTTTCTCCATCTCTTTTACTAAGTTTAAGCATCCCATTATGTTTATTGAGTCTGACAGTTTTGTTAACTTGTTACGTTGAAATTCTTTGCCTTTTTACCTTGTTAGATTCTAAGTAGCTGGGTAAATTGAGTTACATTGTAGGTATACATAAATGAACACACGTGGAACAAGTCTTATAGTTAGCATATACCTTCTGCCTGTTGTATTGCACAGCAAAAATAAAAAAGTCTCTTATTTTTACAATTAGTGTTGCTACTAGTGCAGTTTTGGGGTAGTTTGGCTGTAACTGCTTTTTACTTTGCAAGATATTCTCCCCTATCGTAACTTCAAATGATTTCATTTCCCATTATTCACTAAAACATTAGAAAATACGTATTTATGACGAATACATCATCTGAAAAGTGAATTACCTAATTATTTTTGCAGTATTAAAAATTCAACTTAATTTAGATTTTTTTAATCCGACAATTTACTTTTGTGTGATTTTGTTTGTACTACTATTTGCTTTGCACGTAAAACGAGTTATTTCGGTATCCGATTCATTTCAGAAGAATCTGTCATGTCGATTAAATTTGTATCTGTAACGTAACGGTAGCGTAATTTGGAAGTTTATCTACAAAATTACACCTTATAATGAAAGCATGTTCATAAGTTCATTGTATATGTACTATAGCCGTCCTGAGCTATGAATGTGATGTGAATTACGGTGAATGAGATGAAAGAGCTTAAGCCAAGACTGTTATTACTAGGGAATTGCTTCCTATGTAAAAAGAGAAATGAATGGAGTTGGCAGTGCTACTGATAGTGATAGTGCTACTAAACTGCTAACTAAACCTTAGCGTGCCTCTAAAAAGGCTGTGATGAAAGGTTGTGTTTATAAAAGAGGAATTCACTTATGTTCGGCACATAAAATAACTATCACATCACTTAAGCTAAAGGTATCGTACATTTGTATCAGCTCATAATGCAGCATTTCCCTAATGTAAACACCAAGCTTGAGCCACTTAAATCCTTTTCAGATAGGAGACATGCAGAAAGCACAAAATGCTCTGTAATACACATATAAAGTAATACGTTCTATAATATAAGTATTATAAAGGTATATAAATACATAAAGTGCAATTGTGTAGTAATAGTAAGTATTAGCTAAAAGGAAGGAATAGCAAAGCCATAGCATGCCAAAGGGTTTACTTTACTCTACATTAGAAGATCATACTACTTATGTTATGTTATACTTGTGTTCTTTACTTGGCAGTTGCCCCCTCCATTACGTAGCATTCAACTTGAGCTCAAGTCACACACTCTTTCAGCCAACCAACTCTTTGCCAGGATTCTCATTCCGTTTTATCCGTCCAGCCTGGCAGTTTAACTATTATTATGCTCCGACCAATCCCCGCATTTGTGAAACATAATATCTACCTCTATTTATACTTACGTTACATTTAGATTCTAGCATTACGTGAATAGTGAATGCAACAGAGCAGGGCCAAAGCCCAAAGCCAAAACCAAGCGCAACAAACTCAAACCGCTTGCTAAGGTAAACTCTTGTTAATATATATTAACACATAAACTGCACTCTCTATATCATCATCAATGTAAATAGTAAATAGTAAAGGGGAAAATAGAATTGGCCCTAGATAAGTACGCTTTTGGATTAAAGCTAAAATGCGGCACAAAATGACGCATTG
>JAQFYC010002047.1:0-28546 GCA_034694165.1 Tomocerus mixtus | reverse complement strand
AGGACTGGTCGGTTTGTTTTGGCTATCTTTATCTATAGGATAGTCAAACGCCCCAGAATACATACATACATACATACCTCTTGAAGACTTGCACCCTCAAATAGATAAGTTGGTTTTTCAAATGATGATGGGGAACTGTAAAAGGAATCCTTTCACCTCCGATAATGCACATTATCAACGACCACAACCCAAATCTCCTCTAATTTTTCAATATTTTTGCAAAATTTTAGTTAAAAACTTAGAAGTAATAATTGGATTTGGAATGGCACCTTATACTATGTAATTTATTATCTGCCATAATAAAATTTTTTTAACGAAATGTCTAATTTATTTATTATTGCAATTGGATTGGGAATAATGTGAAGTAATATTAAAAGATCTATTTATTTATTGGAATCCACGGGGCTACTCCCTCTGGGGAAGAGCCTAATTGAAGGAAAAAATATTTCCAATTTCAATTTACCCATCCTCTAAAGTTGTGTGGAATTGCAAACAATTTATTCAGATCAAAAACTTCAGAGAGAGAAATCTTCACGTGACAAAGGAATGTACATTGTTAGTGGATATTGCGGCATCTAATATTATTGTATTGATTTAGCATAACTGTAAGGAAGTTCAATGTCAATTACAGTAAATTGTAAGAAGTAATACTAACAATAACTTACGCGCAAACGCCATTTAGTACCTTCTGCCATATTATTTGGTTTTATGATATTCCAAAGGTAGGAATGAAGTACCTAATAGTCATTTAACTTATGCAGGTAAGCCATTTTATTACTGAACATATTTGAATGTTTTTATTGTATAATTTTACTAATATTGTTGGAAACCTCTGGTAGATATGATAAACTTCAAAGTAAAATGGTTATAATCCGGATTTTATTAAAGAAAATCTTCTTAAATTAGGAGCTCATATACTATTGAGTAAGTAATAGTAATAATAATGCACCAAATAAACCAAATGCATTATTTTGATTCATATTCATACAGAGAGAATTATAATCACCAAAATTTAATGCTTGTCTATTAATTATATTATAGGCTCGAAATTAGAGTAGATAATCTTTACTATTGAATAAAATGCTTGCTTTCGAGTAATGCAAAAAAATTAGGCTGCACAGGATAATGCATTTAAAATCATTTACACAATTATTACCAGCAAATCTGGACATGGTTTTATAATGTCAGTATGTCCGTCTGTATACAAAATAACGTTGAAAGTATACGACGGATTTCAACGAAAGTTGGAATACATGTTCATTGATATCATAGCTCAGACCAGTTTCAAAATGGTCCAAATCGGAAGACCCCAGGGGGTATAATGCATGCTAATGTACTGTAACAAATATAATCAATGCCTACAATCTGCATCTATGGGGCGGGAAGTTTTATTTATTTCTATGATGCAATCTCTTAATGGCTCACTCATATTAGACTCAAACGTATTTTACTTCGCTGGTCATTTATAGTGGTTGCTATACCAGTTTATTATAATGTGTCTTTATTTCCTCCTCTTTCACGTACCTAACTCAAAAGATTGTACCATTTTGTACCAACAATATTCTTATTTAACTCCGCACACTATGCCATAATATTTAACTTATCCATATATTATGGAATTTAGCTAATTGCGAATTTAGCGTTAAATTAAATTGCTTTCTTTTTCTCTATATTTCTTTTCTTTATCAATATATATGTTTGTTTGTTCAACTTAACTAGTTAAAAATTGAGTAAATAGTGATTTATCTACTTCTGATTCTCTACGATAATTCAAGTGCAAATACGCTTACGTTTTCAAAACTACTATTACCTCTCATTCCCTGATGTTAACGGGGACATTACCACAGTAAACAGTATGATTAATAATATCAGAACGGGAAATTAAATTAAACACAAGTCTCATTTTCTGTATAATGTGTAATTACAAGGTTTTTACCTAACGATGCTTAAAGGAAAATAAGCGTAACCTATATACATTAAATACTTTTGAATGACAAAAATAGTTTACAAAATCCCACCAAATAAGCACATTATGCGTATAGTAATATGTACTTACTAGTAGCAAAGGAATAAAATAACTACTTACTGTTATGCGGCGTATACAAAAATGGAAAAAGTTCTTATAATTCACTAATCAGTATCAAATCCCTCTTCTTCACAAGAGGAACTTGATGTTTTAATATGCAGGCTGTGGCATTCAACAATATATTTTCTAAATTGTTGCAAGTCATTCATAAGAAAACATTGGTTAAAAGCTTTACTAAAATATATAGCTGAATATTTGGCTAATCCTTTCTTAGTTGAAGAAAGCCCACTCTTTCATACAATAAAGGTTGGATTACACTTGCAGTATAATCTCGTTTTAAACAAAAAGTATATTTAATGTGCAAAGCGCATTACAATCAACGTACCACATGTGCATTATAACGTAACATACTTCACGAAAACAATGTACCAAGATATTATCTTATATTTTACTACACCTCTAAACAATATCCACAATTATTTAGTTACAATACAAAATAAAATTTACAGTGGTTATAATTTTAAGAAAAGTAATATTCAGTGGATCGGGATGTATATTAACATTTTCCATTTCCTTAAAATGGTGCCATTCTACTGGGACAATAACATGCAGCAATTTCGTAGTGATAATCCTGGGAAAATATTAAAAATAGCAACTTGTATTAGTTTCATACTTTATATGAAGGCGATATTTCAGTTGAAGTCCGCGATCAATTTGAAGGATCTCAAAAGTGAAATAATTTTCACATTCTTGGATTTTGTGATATACAATGCATTTATAACTTCACTGTTGAATATTCAAATAAAAAGGAGAGAGATTGTCAATACATTAAATTGTCTAAAGCACAACATAACTTTGGAATTAATAACGTATTCTGGTAAGTTCCAGTACATATTAATATTACGTATAGACCTAGTTAATTTGAAAAGCAATAATGAAATACAAGGCAATATTTACGTTGTCTGATACTAATTTCCAAAGTATTGATATTGCATACCGATTCTCAGTTATGAATCAAATTAAAAACCAAGACTTTAATGTAAGGTGGTGCTCCTCAAATTAACAGGAAGAAGAAAAACGGAAGCCAAATTGAATATGCTGTATCAAAATTTCTGGTTCCTATTTATTATGTAGCATGTTGTACTATAATTTTGATGCATAACATACACAAAGAACAAGATCTCTTCACCGAGCCATTGTGTTTGCCAAAGGTAAAATATAGTTTCATCCGATATCTTCTATTCCTGTTAGGATCAGCATTCGATCTTCTTGTGATGTTTTCCGTTATTACCATTATTGTGTACATCGTATTCTACATCATCCGACAGTACAACTATATTCATGGAAAAGTGTAAGTTGATTTACATCTTCAGTACCCGTTATAAACATAATATGCATATAAGGATTGAATATCAATCATTATATACGAATACAAAAAGGCCTACTACAATATATGTTTCCCTACTTATAGAAACTTTCCGATTTCAAATTATTATGCATCTAACTGATTGTTTCTTCAGATTTAAGGAAGAAAATTTAGACCATCAAATTCGAGTGTACAACAGATTGAAAATATTGAATTCACTTTTCAACAAAAGCTTCATCCCCATATATTTGCCTGGAATGATTTTATCTGGGTGGGCGGCCATACTTCTTTCAAGCTTTGGAAGCATTCGGCTTTATAATAAGGCTGCGCTGGCAGCATACATAATGCTCGTCGTGCTTTTAATCATGGGACTTCTTGTGATAACCAATTTCTTAATTGGTTTTGCCATTTGCTGGAAAAATTCAAATCAAGTTTTGACTGCAATGAGTGTAAAATCCGCAGGTAGCGATATTTGGAATCGAAAACGTCTAAAATCATTAAGAGGATTTGGAATGTCTGTTGGTCCTATAAGAGCAGTGAAGTATAAAAGAATTTTTGACTTTTACATTGGGATGATAAGAACCCTTGTCATACTGCTCATAGTCATCAAGTAACTAAGCCTAAATCAGCGTAAAATTTCGGATAATTTATTTATTATAATCACGTATCATTTACGAACAACGGTGGAACTAATATATTTTAATTTTCAAAATGGCATTGTTCCGCCAACCGACATTTTCTTTCTTTTTCTCAACTTTCAGCTAAACAAGGCAAAACACTAAAGCACGGTCAAACAGTTTCAGAGCAACAGTATTAATTGACCCTTTGTTTTGCTTCCAAAAATATAAATATACTGATCCAGCATTTTAATGGTTAAACTTTGGGTAATCACTGATGTGTGTACTACTTCTGAAAACTGAGCTCCATATAAGAATAAAAAGATACAATTTCATGCATGGTTTAAAACAGCCATTAAGTCTCAATCCCGGTATACTATAAATGATTACTATGAACGGCTTAGATAGTAAGAATAACAGTTAACTACATTAATCAGTATTATATGCTTTCAAGGATACATATGTATGTCTACGACGGACGGCGTGTTACTTGAGATTTTCAATTCATGTTAAATTAATATAGAATAAAGCCTCCCATGGCGAATTTTTCACTTTCTTATACAAATTCATCAGCACATGATTTAGGTAATGCACATTTTATTTATTTTCCAACAGACAGTCATCTAAGATCGATCACTAGTTAAAGTAGAAAATTCAGATTTAATAGCCACTATATGTATGTGTGGGCATGTATTGTACCTATCGGTGGAATATTTTCTAGTTAGTTGTGATGCTTTTAAAATCGTATTATTTTCGAATAACTTTCATAAATGTAGTCTGAGGGAAAACACTTACGTAGTTAAAAACTAAGCACAGCAGCGGAAGGTTCGGTGGGTTAGAATATATCATTTAAATATCAAATCTCGATACATCCAGTTTTGTTATACATTTATAGTTAATACAATTATAGTTAAAATTCATGTATTTCATTTTAGGAAATGGCAAAATTCATGTATTTTGTCCTTGCCATTCAGGTATACGTGGCAGGAAAACATTTATAATTATATGTACAATTATAGCATTTAAACTACTTTCGCAGATAAATTAATATTTTTCCAAATCTTAACCCTAAAAATATTAAAATATGGATTCTTGATACTAGCAATCAATTAAGTACATTAATACTGTTGGCGAGGAAAGAACCGTTTTGTCTGAGTGCATAGGAAATTTTTATTTCTTCAACTCCCTATAGAAAAACTACTCAAACTTTTGCTGTAGCTGCCAAACGAAACGATTTCATATGTCATTAAAATCAACTGTTATTAAAATTATATTCGCTTAAAAAATTATTCACATCGCCTGGAATTAAAGTTTCCACCTTTTCCCTATAAAATATTCACTTACTTTAAATTACAGGAACGAATTTCCTATATCTCAATTCCTTCCTTGTGCCTTTTATATTGTCAAAAATTGGCCCAAGAAACGTGTCCCGTCTACATACTTAACTAAAAAGGTACCATTGTACAAACATTTAACTCCGCGCACTATACAATGACATTTAACTTTTCTATATATCATGAAATTTAGCTAACTGCGAATTTAATTTTGTTTTTCCTTTTCTACTATTTTACCTTTCTTTCTCAATACATGCTTATTTGTGCATAGATTGTCTCCAAGATAATAGGTAAATGCAAGTGTAAATAATCTTATTTTTTCAAATCAACAATTATATATCATTACCTGATGTTAACGTGGACATAAACACAGTAAACACTATGGTTAATTATATCCGAATGGGAAATTAAATTACCCACATGTCTCATTTTCAGTATTAGGTTTTTGCTGTCCTAATAATGCTTAAAGGAAAGTTAACGTAACCATACACTATTGGTAAATGTACTTTTGAACGACAAAAATAGTATTAAAATTTCCACTAAATAAGCACATAATGAGTATAGTTAGCAAAGGAATAAATTAACTACTTTCATTTTATGTTCCGCATGCAAAACGGGGTAAAATAGCTAGTTCTTAATAAAAAATAGTTTTCATTTGTCAGTATCAAATCCCTCTGCTCCACAAGACGATTCAATTCAGATTCAAGATCCAGATTCAGGCGTTATTTTGTAAAGTCATCAATTAGAAATATATTGATTAAAAACTTATTTTAGATATATATTTGAATATATGACTCATTCTTTCCTACATTAAGAAAGCCAAAGGTATATGTAAACTCGTTATACTGCTCATAGTCATCAAGTAACTCATCCGTCTAAAATTCTGGATAATTTATCTATATATTAAATGGGAGATCTACATTAGAGGCAAATGAATTATCACGTATCACTTACATACATCTTTCTGTTCTTTTGCTGATCGAACAGCAAGCTAAATTGGTTAACTCCGGTTATAAGTTATTCTGGATCGCCTTCTTTTCTGGTTATTTAGCGGCATATTTAGTCGCGTACAGAAATTTAAAATTAAATACTATTAAGTTAATTATTTTGGCTTATCCGTTTCTGGAATTTTAGTCATTTGCTGGTAAAATTCAAACCAGGTTTTGGAGAAAATGATATCTCCAGACAGCAATATTTGGGATCGATAAAGACTGAAGTCCATCAGAGGATTTGCAATGTCGGTTGGTCCCGTAATAGCAGTGAACCTATACATTTTTATCTAACTTTAAGAATGTTCAATGTCAACTACAGAATTAATCGAAACATTACTAACACTAACATACTGGCAAATGCCATCTAATTCTTATTAACTACCGAACATATTAAAATGTTTTGACTGTATAATTCTATTAATATTAGGAAATTCCTGGTAGATATGATAAACTAGATAAAGTTAAATAATTATAATCCTGATTGTATTAAAAAAAATAAAATTAGTGGGTCATTTATGTTATTGACTAGGTAATAGCAGTTATGTTATATTGAACCGAATAAGCTAAACGCATTATTATAATTTACAAAATATCAAGGAAGAATTATAATCACCAAAAGTCAATGTTTGTCTAACTCTTAATATGTTATGGGTTAGAAAATAGAGTAGATAATCTTTAGATTAAAATGTTTGCTTTGGAGGAATACACGAAAAGTTTGCTGGCGATAATGCATTTAAAATAATTTACATAATTCTCATTCTTTCTAATTCATAATATAATGCGTTCTCGTTCACATACTGAACTCAAAAGGTTGTGCCACGCTATGCCAACACTATACTTCTTTAACTCCGCATACTATACCATAATATTTAACCCTTTATAATAATCTTAGTTTTAAAATTGTTATATTTTTCTTCTCTATTGCTGTATGGATGTTTGTCAACTAAAGTTAAAAATTGAGTAATTATTTTGTTTATCTAGTTCTGAAAACCGAATCCCATGATATTGAAACGATAATTCATGTGCAAATATATTTATGTTTTCAAAACTATCATTACGTCCCATTCCTTGATGTTAACGTGGACGTTAGCACAGTACATATATTATGGTTATTAATATCGGACTTGGTAATTAAATGACCCACAAGCCGCATTTTCAATATAGTAATGTGTAATTATAAGGTGCGTACTGTCAAAATCGTAATGATGTGTAATGAAAAGTTAACATAACTTAAATGCACTAAATGTACCAGAATTAAACATTTGATATTTTGATATATAGGCAATAGCATGCAACAAGCAACAACCCACCATATGAACTGCTGCATTTTTCAGGTGCTATTTTGTAAAGCCATAAAATAGAAAATATTGGTAAAAAACTTATCTTAAATATATTTTTGGATAATTGACCCATCCTTGTAACCAAATTATATTTTGAAGAAGTCTGACTTTCCTAGTTGAATAAAATCTAAAGTATACCTCATCTTTCAAATAATAAATAAGCTATACATTTATGCTTAAATACTACTTCTAGTGGTTCGAATACAATTGCCTCATTTTAAACAAAAAACTTTTTAACGCAAAAACAATGTACCAAGACATTTTATTATGTTTTACTCCACACCTACACAATATCCACAATTATTTAGTTGAAATGCAAAATAAAATCTACAGTGGTTATAATTCGAATAAAAGTAATATTCAGTGGATCGGGATTTATGTAAACTTTGTCCATTCCCTTAAAATGGTGCCATTTTACTGGGACAATAACGTGCAGCAATTTCGTACTGATAATCCTGGGAAAGTATTAAAAATAGCAACTTGCATTAGTTTCATACTTTATATGAAGGCGATATTTCAATTGAAGTCCGAGATCAATTTGAAGGAGCTCAAAAGTCAATTAGTCTTCACATTTTTGGATTTTGCGATATATAATGGATATCTATCTTCATTGTTGAATGTCCTAATTAAAAGGGAAGATATTGTCAATGCATTGAATTGTCTAAAGAACAACAAAACTTTGGAACTATCAACGTCCTCTGGTAAGTTCCATTATAATGCTCCTTACAGTCCTAGTTACATAATTGGCAAAGCAAAATAATAAAAATAAAAGGACTTAAGTATAGTCTGATAATTTCTAAAGTGTTGCTATTGCATCCAGATTCCCAATTATGAACCAAATAAAACTAAGCATTATTTATTAAAAGATGGTGTTACCAAAATGGACAAGGAGAAGAAAAACGGTAGCAAAATGGAATACGCTGTATCAAAATTCCTAGGTCCTTTATATTATGTAGGGTGCGGTTCTGCAGTGTTGATGCGCAATGTACACAGGCAAGAAGATCTCTTCGCTGAATTATTGTATTCACCAAATGTAAAAAATATGTTCATTAGATGCTCTCTATTTCTGATTCAAGTAGGATTTGATCTCATTGTGTTACTTTGTGGCATTGCTACAGTTTTATACATTATATTCTACATCATTCGACAGTACAATTTTGTTCATGGAGAAATGTAAGTTATGTAATTTGCATTCTTTAGTTTTCTTAATAAATACTGTGAACATCCTTACAATATTTATTTGTATGTTAGTAATTATAATATCCATCATTGCACACATTCCCTCATTATAATCAATTTCCAATATTAATTTACGTACTAACCAATTGTTTCTTAAGATTTAAGGAAGGAAGCTTAGACCATCAAATTCGGGTATACAACAGATTGAAAATATTGAATTCGCTTTTCAACAACAGCTTCATCTCCATATATTTGCCTGGAATGATTTTATCTTTGTGGACTGGCATACTACTTTCCAGTTTTGGATGCATTCGATTTTATAATAAAGCTACATTGGCAGCATACACAATGCTCGTCGTGCTTCTAGTCATGGCACTTGTTGTGCTAACCAATTTCTTGATAGGTTTTGCCATTTGCTGGAAAAATTCAAATCAAGTTTTGACGGCGATGAGAACAAAGTCTTCAGAGAACTATATTTGGAATCGAAGACGTCTAAAATCAATAAGAGGATTTGGAATGTCCGTTGGCCCTATAAGAGCAGTGAAGTATAAAAGAATTTTTGACTTTTACATTGGGATGATAAGAACTCTTGTCATACTGCTCATAGTAATCAAGTAACTTATCAGCTTAAAATTGCGGATAATACTACTATATTAATATGTCAAAATTGTCGCCCGCAAGATCTGCATCTATGGCAAATGAATGTTCCGGCATATACTAAAGTTGGCCGGATTTTAATCTTATAAACTGTAACAGTAGCCGATCTGAATTATGTTATTAATTGCAATATGAACACAACTAATTTGTATTGCATGAAAGCCATCTTGTATGCAGATGTACTATATTGTGGATTTTGTAAAATTGCATAATTTAGCCAATAAACTTGTATACAATCACTTCGATGTGATCCTATTAAATATTTTGGGTACGTATATATTTTTAAAGACATTTAACCGAAAGTTCTGGAAAAAATAAGAATCTTAAAGGTAAAATAATGAACATCATTCTGTTATTTTAGCGATGTAATGTGGGAGTGCGAAATTTACAGTTATGATCCCATGTATTAATGGGTAGGTTGTATCATTTTACTGAATAAACTATATATTATGCAGTATTATATGGATTGATCTAGTGCTAATCCCTTCAGACCACACCTTGTTTAGGCTTAACAACAATATAATATACATGCTTGTGGAACAATTTTCTAAAAACGGTGGCTATAATGGGTTGATTGTAATTTATGGGGGTGGATGTCTCCTAGGGTAATTTCAAAGAAAGGGTGAGATTTTCAATATTGAGTTCGGGTACGCGGTTGTTCGCAGGATCGAATAGGACGATAAGTCGATAACGCTGACAAAAACTGGCTGGTTGGTTGCGAGGCACCGAAATATCATATGGTTAAAATAAAATGTCTTTATCCTCTGTTCCATTATACAACTTATTAAGACTTTTCCACACAAATTTTACTAAATTCATTCTCTCCTTTTCCAAATAGTAAATAACTTTAACCTATTTAAAAACTTTCTTATTCTTCTTATTACTAAAGCCACTAAATTTAAGAAATTTTGGAAAGTATAACTGAAACACAAATTTGTTAATAATATTTTGAATTTTACATAATTGTAACCTTGTATGGATGGCCCAACCAGAAATTGCATAGTCAGATATTGACATAACCTGTGAATGTAACAAAATAGCAATAGTATGGACATTAACTATAGACTTTTAACAGGATTAATTTAGCAGTAGAATATCTAGTTCTACGCTCTATATGCAATAAATGTTCCTTGTACGCTAACGTACTATCTAGAAGTAAACCTAAATACTAAAAACTAAACACTCTTTCAACCTTTTCATTAAAAAACATAACATCATTGTAGTTTGAACATTTAACAGTTCACAAATGGCAATTGATTAATTGTGTTTTTTTCTGTAACCAAAAATTAACAATACAGTTATCTTCCATAAGCAGTCACGACTAACTAAGAATTAATAAAATAAAAATACTAATCATCAAAACGTAAATTCGTCGAACATCATATATACAATTATAAATGTAATAATTGTTAACAATTCGTCATTAATTTCTCTTAGAAATTTAATGCTCCCGGATACATTAATCTTTTTTGTAGAAACCAATTAGTTTAATACCTGAGGATAGTGAGTTCCATTATTTTCTAATAACTCCTGTAGGAGAAGGACGCACGGCAAAACTAGTAAGTATTGATACTGCATCCCATTTCTTGATGGCATATTATATTTTTTGGCATCTATAATCTACTCGCCCATAAATTTTTTTTCAACAACTTATTTACCATGACAAAAATCAACTGTCATTAAAATGATATTCGCTTAAAAAATTATCCACATCGCCTGGAATAAAACTTTCCACATTTACCCTATAAAATATTCACTTACCTTACATTACGGGAACGCATTTCCTATATCTCAATTCCTTTTTTGTCTTTTATATTGCCTAAAATTGGTCCAAAACACGTGTCCCGTCTACATAATTAAAAAGGTACCATTGTGCAAACACTTAACTCTGCATCCTATACAATAATATTTAACTTTTCTATATATCATGGCATTTAGCTAACTGTGAATTAAGTTTAGTTTTTCCTTTTCCTCTATTTTTCATTTCTTTCTCAATATATGATTATTTGTGCATCGATTGTCTCCAAGATAATGAAACGATAAATGCAAGTGTAAATACGCTTTTCTTTTCAAAGCTACCATTATCTCTCATTCCCTGATGTTAACGTGGATATTAACACAGCAAGCAGGATGGTTAATGATATCAGAATGGAAAATTAAATTACACACAAGTCTTATTTTCAGTATAAGGTTGTTACTGTCCAGGGTGACCAGGTTTTCTATTCCAAATTTACGTACATTTTACAATTAAAAAGCCACACCCCTTCCGAGCGTGGTGTCCAATTTTTCTTTGAATACCCGTGTATCGGAGAATCTAGTAATGATAGTATGATAGTAAGGCTTAGTACTAAAGAGCAATCACTGTTTTGCTAATGTGCCTGATATTATTCAGTACATTTATATGTACGGTACGTTTGTAAAGCGTGCACTAAATTTATTTTCATATTATTCTTTAAAATGTTGCAAATATGCATCACTACATTTAGTGCTGGATTAAATCACTGCCCCTGTCGTGCAGGACCGTAATTTCCCGGTGGCTCCGCCCTGAAATTTGATATAAACGGCCCCAGGTAAAACAACAGACTGTTGTATTTAGCAACGTAAATATGTAGACAACATATTTTTCATAGCTCAGAACCGAAGGTGTCTCAAATTGAATAAAAATATGAATAATAAAGTCATAAGTGGCAGTTTGACGGCTAAAAATAAAATAAATTGGGAAACACTTCGCGCGCGGCGAGAATTTTTTTTACAAATTCCAGAACTTATTCCTGTTTAAGTATTGTTAGGACATATTAATGGTCTCAGGTTTGCATTTTTGCAGTTTTATATTGTAAAAATATTGTGATACTACCACGAGATTATTAATAAAATACGTTAACAAACAATGTATGGATAAAGGTCTCAAGTACATTTTAGAATTCACGTATTTTTCATGTACGTGACACGTACAGCAATACATGATGAAATTCAAGTATTGTTCGTGCCATTCATGTACGTCTGCTCACCCTGTTACTGTCATAATAATGATGCTTAAAGGAAAGTAGCTTAATGCACTTTTGAATGACAAAAATAGTATACATAATTCCACCAAATAAGCACATTATGAATATAGTATAGGTATACCTATATATTAGCAAAGAAATAAATTAACTACTTAGGTTTGTGCGCCACATACAAAGCGGGCTAAAATGGCTAGTTCTTAATAGAAAATTGTTTTCATTTGTCAGTATCAAATCCCTCTGCTTCACAAGAGGATTCAATTCTGATTCAAGATCCAGATTCAGGCGTTATTTTGTAAAGTCATCAATTAGATTATTATTGATATTGATTAAAAACTTGTCCAAGATGGATAGTTGAATATTTGGCTCATTCTTTCCTACTTGAAGAAAGCCAAAAGTATACCTATTCTTCGAAGTAATAAAGGTTGGAATATATTTGTAGTATTGTCTCGATTTAAACAAAAAGCATAACATTTAATGTACATATTTAATACATTACAATGAATATAATACACACACATTTAATACATTACAATGAGTATAATACACACACATTTAATACAATACAATGAATATAATACGCACACGTTTAATACATTACAATGAATATAATACACACACATAATATGTAATATGTACTTCACAAAAAGGATGCACCAAGATATTGTCTTATATTTTGCTACACATTTACATACCTAATACATAGGTAATATCCACAATTATTTAGTTACAATGCGAAATAAAATCTACAGTGGTTGTAATTCGATTAAAAGTAATATTCAGTGGATCGGGATTTATGTAAATTTTGTCCATTCCCTTAAAATGGTGCCATTTTACTGGGACAATACCGTGCAGCAATTTCGTACTGATAGTCCTGGGAAAGTACTAAAAATAGCAACTTGCATTAGTTTCGTACTTTATATGAAGGCGATATTTCAGTTGAAGTCCGAGATAAATTTGAAGGAGCTCAAAAGTGAAATAATTTTCAAATTCATTGATTTTGCGGCATATAATGCATTTACAGTTTCACTGTTGAGTATTCAAATTAAAAGAAGAGAGATTGTCAATACATTGAATTGCCTAAAGCACAACATAACTTTGGAATTACCAACGTGTGCTGGTAAGTAACATTACATATAATATGCACTTATGCCGTAAACCACTTTTTATTTCCTCATGCAGCAATAATTCACTACTGGGGATTTACAGTGTTTTTGGATGATTTTTGGCACTTAAAACCCCCAAATATCCATGGAATCAATTACTCCCTGTGCATAAAGATTACATACACCAACATCTATAGGTATCAACAAATATATAACGTTCAGAGGAGATTAGAAACCCGATAAGAAATGTAAGAAATGACTTCTATTTTGGGTGCAAGTGAAAAAGTCAATGATGGAAGCAAAAATTACAAAATTACTGCCTTTAAGAAAGGTAAAGAACGTGGAGGCCGATCATCAGTATTAGACAGTGAGAAAATGTCACATCGGGCACCTACATCTGCACCTCATTGATGATGAAGATATCATGCATCTATCCCTCTGATGACGAGTTAATCGAAAGATAATATTCTGTTCTTGTAGTATTTGCTATCCTTTATTCCTCCGATGACGACGATTAAACTACGTATTATTTTTTAATTATTTTCCAGATAATTGTCCTTATGAATAATTTTTGGGAAAGAAATTAAAAGTTTTGCAGTTAAAACTTTAAATCCCCACGGTCGCAATACTTCCCCATACACATATTTCTTGCCAAAAATCAGGCTTGAAATCACAAACCCCCAGGGAAATAATTTCGTAGTCTACGGTATACTACTTCAAGATTTAGTTAATTGTCAAAGCAATAATAAAATACGAGGCCATAATGTATAGAGTCTAATAATTTTCAAAGTATTGAAATTGCATCCCGATTGCCGATTTTAAACCAAATTTAAAACTTTCATTGATTACTAAAAGATGGTGTTCCTCAATTGGATGAAGAGATAAATAACGGAAGCCAAATTGAATATTTTGTATCAAAATTCCTAGGTCCTATATATTATATATGCTCTGCTACTATAATTTTAATGCATAACATACACAAAGAACAAGATCTCTTCACCGAACTACTTTGTTCGTCAAAGGTAAAAAATCTTTTCACCAGATTTCTACTATTCATGCTAAGAACAGAATTCGATCTTCTTGTGATGCTTGCTGCAATTACCATTATTGTGTACATCATATTCTACATCATCCGACAGTACAACTATATTCATGGAAAAGTGTAAGTTGAACTACAGATTCAGTACCCTTTATAAACATAATATGCATATAAGGCATGAATATCAATCATTATGTACGAATACAAAAAGGCTTTCCCTACTTATAGAAACTTTCCGATTTCAATTTATGCATCTAACTGATTGTTTCTTCAGATTTAAGGAAGAAAATCTAGACCATCAAATTCGAGTGTACAACAGATTGAAAATATTGAATTCACTTTTTAACAAAAGCTTCATCTCCATATTTTTGCCTGGGATGATTTTATCTTTGTGGGCTTCCATACCACTGTCAAGTTTTGGATGCATTCGGTTTTCTAATAAAGATTCACTGGCAGCATACATAATGCTCATCGCGCTTCTACCTTTGGCATTTGTTGTGCTAACCAATTTCTTAATTGGTTTTGCCATTTGCTGGAAAAATTCAAATCAAGTTTTGACTGCGATGAATGTAAAATTCGCAGGAAGCGATATTTGGAATCGAAAACGTCTAAAATCAATGAAAGGATTCGGAATGTCCGTTGGTCCTATACGAGCAGTGAAGTACAAAAGAATATTTGACTTTTACATTGGGACGGTAAGAACACTTGTTATACTGCTCATAGTCATCAAGTAACTTAGTAACAGCTTAAAATTCCGGATAATTTATTTATAAGGGCGATTTGCATGTGAGGCAAATGAATTATCACGTATCACTTACGTACAACAGAGGAACAACGGAGGGACTAAAAAAATTTAATTTTCCGTATGACAATATTCCGATTATTTCTGATAATTTTGCCAAAACATAATGCGGACAGTTTCACAGCGACAACATTAATTGACCATTATTTTTCTCTTCCAAATACTATATAAATATATTTAGCCAACAATAAATAGTTAAACTTTCGGTAATTATCGGTGTATGTATTACTTCTGAAAACAGAGTTCCATATGGCAATGAAAAGATACAATTTCATTCATTCATGAGCACAGTTTATCGTTTTAAAACGAACTCATTAACTTTCAAGCATGACATAATTGCTTACTAAAACGGCTTAGGTGGTAAAAACAACGGTTAATTGCATCAATCAATATTGTATACTCTCATTTACATATTTATGTCTTCCGCGTGTTACTTGAGGTTTTTAATTCTGGATAAATTAATATAGAAAGATAAACAATTCCCATGGTTGAATTTTACACTTCCCCTCATACAATTTCATCAGTACATGATTTAGGTAATACAATAAGTCTTAAGAATGTTCCAACAGACAATTGTCTAAAATCTATCACTAGCAAAAATAGTAAGATTAGATTTAGCAACCATATATCTCTTAACTAATTAATTAATTTGGCAAATAAACACATTTTAAAGTTAGTGAAACTTATCACAACATCTAAAGTCACTGAAAATTCAACCATACCAAAAGTTGTTTCCCTGTTGAATGAAAAATATATTAATACGGTCAAATTGATAAGTCACTAATTACACTAGGTTATGCTAATATATAAGTACCCTATTATAATTCCTGTTATACTTTAAACTACACTGTAATTTCGATTATGTAATTCAGTTGTGAAAATGCCATGTAATCATTCGTTGAAATAAATACAATACATTATGTATGTGTGAGAATGCTGGTGGTACCTATATCGTGGAAATATTTTCTGGTTGTGATACCTGTTAAAATCGTATCTTGTTTTGCTGATCGAACAGCAAGCTAGGTTAACTCAGGTTATAGGTTATTCTGGATCGCCTTCCACTGGTGATGTAGCGGTGTATTTAGTCGCGTAGAGAAATCTAAAACTTGTATCTAGTATTTGTATGTATTGTAATTTGCAGATGGCACTGCAATATTAAATGATATTATGACTATTATGTGCTTGGAAAAATGTATAAACACAGGACTTGGACATTCAGTTACACTTTGTCTTTCCTCCTGGCAAGGCGCATGTAAAATTCTTTCTGAGTTGTGTGAATCTATAAATAATTAAGTATCTATAAATAATAAAGATTTAGAAATAATCATATTAATAATCTTGTCTTATTTTTCTAGGGTCGATTCAATTGTCAAGATAACGACTTATTAGAGATAGTTATTACTTAGGTATAAGTTCATACATCTCTCAAATACGGATAACTAAAAGTAAATTGTGCAAACAGCACTAAAAGTGATTTAACTAATTGTGACTAATTTATAACTATCAGATGGTTCTATTGCGTACACTGTCATTTTAATTTTAACGAAGTGTCCTAATTTATTGATATATAAGCGTGCTTTAATTAGTTTTAAGTATTTGAGTTCTACAAGTATTTGTATTTTAAGGAATTAGCAAGGAAGATATATTATTCTTGTCATTCAGGTATACTTGGCACCCTTGGATAGGACCAGATCGCTTTGTAAGAAAGAAATGTGGAATTTTAAAAGACTAACTAAACTTAGCC
This sequence comes from Tomocerus mixtus, assembly GCA_034694165.1. NCBI lineage: Eukaryota > Metazoa > Arthropoda > Collembola > Entomobryomorpha > Tomoceridae > Tomocerus > Tomocerus mixtus. The sequence goes on along the minus strand of JAQFYC010002047.1, from coordinate 11,342 downwards.
TATACATTTTATCTAACTTTAAGAATATTCAATGACAACTACAGTATTAATCGTAACATTACTAACACTAAGATACTGGCAAATGCCATCTAATTCTTATTAACTACCGACATATTAAAATGTTTTGATTGGATAATTCTATTAATATTGGGAAATTCCTGGTAGATATGATAAATTTCTAGATAAAGTTAGATAATTACAATCCTGAATGTAGTATTAAAGAAAATTTAAAATTAGTGGGTCATAATATGTTATTGATTAGGTAATATGTAGCAGTAATATTGAACCAAATAAGCTAAACGCATTAATAATATTATTATAATTTACAAAACATCAAGAGAGAATTATAATCACCAAAAGTTAATATTTACCTAATGCTTAATTATATGATAGGTTCAAAAATAGAGTAGATAATCTTTGTATTAAAATGTTTGCTTTGGAGGAATACACAAAAGGTTTGCATTTAAAATAATTTACATAATTATGTCTTCTCGTTCACATACTGAACTCAAAAGGTTGTGACACACTATAGACTATACCAATACTATACTTAGGTAACTCCGCATATGTACTATACCATAATATTTAACCTTTTATATATAATCTAACTTGGTTTTAAAATTGTTATATTTTTCTTCTCCATGGATGGTTGTTTGTGCAGCGATTGTCAATTAAAGTTAAAAATTGAGTAATTATTTATTTATCTAGTTCTGAAAACAGAGTCCCAGTCCCATGAAAATGAAGCGATAAATTCATGTGCAAATACATTTATGTTTTCAAAACTACCGTTGCGTCACATTTCCTGATGTTAACGTCCGTGGACGTTAGCACAGTACATATATTATGGTTAATAACATCGGACTTGGTAATTACATAACCCACAAGTCGCATTTTCAATAATGTGTAATTATAAGGTGCTTACTGTCAAAATCGTAATGATGTGTAATGAAAAGTTAACATAACTTAAATGCACTAAATGTACCAGAATTAAACATTTGATATTTTGATATATAGGCAATAGCATGCAACAAGCAACAATGCACCTTATAAACTGCTGCATTTTTCAGGTGCTATTTTGTAAATCATAAATTAGAAAATATTGGTTAAAAACGTATTTTAAATATATATTTGAATAATTGACTCATCCTTGTAACCGAATTATATTTTGAAGTCTTCAAAATATAATTGAAGTCTGACTTTCCTAGTTTAATAAAGTCCAAAGTATACATACCTTATTTTTCAAATAAAAAATAAGCTATACATTTATGCTTAAATACTACTTCTAGTGGTTGGAATATAATTGTCTCATTTTATACAAAACACATTTTAACGCAAAAACAATGTACCGAGACATTTTATTATGTTTTGTTACACACCTACACAATTATTTAGTTGAAATGCAAAACAAAATCTACAGTGGCTATGATTCGAATAAAAGTAATATTCAGTGGATCGGGATTTATGTAAACTTTGTCCACTCCCTTAAAATGGTGCCATTTTACTGGGACAATAACGTGCAGCAATTTCGTACTGATAATCCTGGGAAAGTATTAAAAATAGCAACTTGCATTAGTTTCATACTTTATATGAAGGCGATATTTCAATTGAAGTCCGAGATCAATTTGAAGGAGCTCAAAAGTCAATTAGTTTTCACATTCTTGGATTTTGCGATATATAATGCATTTATAACTTCACTGTTGAATATTCAAATTAAAAAAGGGGAGATTGTCAATACATTGAATTGCCAAAATCACAATATACCATTGGAATTATTATCAGGTTCTGGTAAGTTATGTATATAACCCCTATCGACCTAACCTAACTATGGAACAAAGCGATAGTAGGATAGAATATATTATTTATCTGTAATAATAAAATCCATATAAGCCTTCCTACTGGTAATGTACAAAGCGAATAGTAAAATACAATATACCAAATAATCTAATGATTTCCTATAGTTTATATTGCATCCCGATTTTAAACCAAATTAAAAACTAGCATTGGTTACTTAAAGGTGGTGTTTCTCAATTGGATAAAGAGAAGGAAAACGGAAGCCAAATTGAATATGTTGTATCAAAATTTCTAGGTCCTATGTATTATGCAAGCTGTGCAACTATAATTTTAATGCATAACATATTATATAAAGAACAAGATCTCTTCATCGAACTATTTCGTTCGCGAAAGGTAAAACATCTTTTCACCGGATTTCTACTATTCCTACTAGGAACAGCATTCGATCTTCTTGTGTTGCTTACTGTCATTGTCATTGTTGTGTACATCATATTCTACATCGTCCGACAGTACAACTATATCCATGGAAAAGTGTAAGTTGAGATTTACAGCTCAGTTTCCTTTATAAACACTACAATATAAATATGCTTATCCAGCATTATAATAATACAGGCAGATTTTCTTTCCTTATAAAAACTTTATAATTTCAATTTTATGCATTGTTTCTTTAGATTTAAGGAAGGAAGCTTAGACCATCAAATTCGAGTATACAAAGGATTGAAAATATTGAATTCACTTTTTAACAAAAGCGTCATTTCCATATATTTGCCAGGAATCATTTTATCTTTGTGGGCGGGAATACTTATTTCAAGTTTTGGATGCATTCGATTTTATGATGAGGCTGCATTGGCAACATACACAATGTTCGTCGGGCTTCTAGTCATGGCATTTGTTGTGCTAACCAATTTCTTAATTGGTTTTGCCATTTGCTGGAAAAATTCAAATCAAGTTTTGACCTCGATGAGAACAAAGTCTTCAGAGAACTATATTTGGAATCAAAAACGTCTAAAATCATTAAGAGGATTTGGAATGTCCGTTGGCCCTATAAGAGCAGTGAAGTACAAAAGAATATTTGACTTTTACATTGGGATGATAAAAACACTTGTTATACTTCTCATAGTAATCAAGTAACTTGTCAGCTTAAAATTGCGGATATATTAATACATCAAAATTGTCGCCTGCAAGATCTGCATCTATGGCAAATGAATGTCCCTGCACCTACTAAAGTTGACTGGATTTTAATCTGTAACAGTAGCGGATGTGAATTATGTTATTAATATGAACACCACTAACTTGTATTGCTTGAAATTTATTTGTATGCACATGTACATATATTGTGGATTTTGTAAAATTCCCTAATTTAGCCAATAAACTTGTATACAATCACTCTGATCCTATTAATTATTTTGATTAAGTATATAATTTTATAGACATTTAACCGAAAGTTCTGGAAGACATAATAACCTTAAAGGTAAAATAACGAACATCATTCTGTTATTTTAGCGATGTAATGTGGGAGTGCGAAATTTACAGATATGATGTCATGTATTAATGAGTAGGTAGTATCATTTCACCGAATAAACTAGGTATATGCATTATTATATGGATTGATCTACTAAATCCCTTCAAACCACATCTTGTTTAGGCTTAACAACAATATAACATACATACAACACTGCTTGAGAACAATTTCGCAAACACTTGTTATATCCAAGAGTTGTATTTTACGCTATTATTTCCAAACTTGAAACAATTGTCGCTTACTTGCAATTTGGAATATAACTTTTATGTACTACCTACTTATACATTTTATGTATAAAATTAAATAATTGGGACAGTATTCAATAGATTGTTCTGATTATTTAGAGTCTAAATAATAATTTTAGGCTATTTAGTTAAGCTTATTTTTTATTTTCGCTATTATATTTTTGAATTAATCCTGTTTGTGCTTTATTTATTCACTTTAATGTTGAAGTGGCGTTGGTATGGTTATTATTTTCTTTTTCCAATGTTGAACAGTCGCAAAGATTATCAGGATAATAGCAGCTTGGCACTGTGGGACATATCTCGCATTCCTCGCGTTCTGTTGTTGTTGCTTCTGTTGTTACTACAATTTAAAAAAGGAATTTTTTAAATTTATAAATGAAATTCTGTTATTTGCAGCGAACTGAAAATATATACTTATTAATAAAATAACACTATTGGATTGGCTTTCTTACCATACTGATCATCTGTAAAGAATAAAATAAAAAGTGATACTTTTTAAGAAAACATTAATAAAACATTAAATGGTAATATATTAATTTATTGCTTATTATGTATTTATATTAATTTATATCTTACTAAAATGTATTAGCACCGAAGTATGCTGGGCACCATATTCAACTGAGGTAAAATAATAATGAGACCCAAACCAAGAATATACATCATCCATAGTGTATAAATCAATTTCAAATTTCAAAGAATATAAGGACATAGACAAAAATTCGTCCGGCAATTCTATAGGGTAAATGTCAGTAATAAAATCATCAACCAAAACTTGACCCCTATATATTGGAAGATAAAGATAATTAAGATTGTAATATTCCGCTCCAAAAACTCGTTCTTCGTACGAAAGAATAACCAGTGCCTTTGTTTGCTCTATTGGATTGGATGGCACTTCAGTGGCTGTTATTTCAAACATATACGGCAACTGGTCAGGCCTAGGCCGAGTTGTAATAAAATATGCAGCATTTCCATTTAAACGTATATTTGGATCAGTAACTCTATACTCGATCCTAACATTGGGATCTGCATCAGGATCAGCAGCGGAAAAGTCCGTAATGAACAAATCAGAAGGCCTTCTATTTACAAGATAATATTCCTTATCAAACTTTGGGGGTAATAGATTTGTGAATATATTCACGGGTAATCGAATAAAGTTCAATCCGTCGCTAACGGTAATTGTCACATTTGTATGCTTAAGCATTGAATCGACTGAATACAATTCAATATTTCCCGTTCCCTCGTCAAATTCAATTCTGAAGCGGGGATCGTTTATGGTTACGTTTAAAGTACTCCCCACAAGGTAATCTTGATCGGTGGCTATAATGGGTTGGTTGTAATTTATGGGGGTGGATGTCTCCCAAGGTAATTTCAAAGAAAGGGTGAGATTTTCAATATTCAGTTCGGGTACACGGTTGTTCGCAGGATCGAATAGGACGATAACGCTGACAAAAACCGGCTGGTTGGTTGCGAGGCACCGAAATATCATGTGGTTAAAATAAAACGTCTCCCTCGTCGTATCGACCTGGTTGCTGAAATTAGAACCAGCGAGAATATTCAGTTCTCCAGAAACCAGGGCTATATCAAGGACCTCCAATCCGGGATAGGTCATCACTTCCATTGGGGAACTAAGTCTTCCTGTCCTGTTAGTAGTGCATATAATTAGTAAATAAGTTAAGTATATAATCTAATGAATCTTCGTGATTAAAGAAATATTTTGGAATGTGTTTTATATTGCTAAATAGTGGGCAATACTACCATAGATATTTACCATAGATGGGCACCGAGAGTTGAGTTTTCCAGTATGGGTTCTGATTCGCTGCCAATGTGAATTGTGTCCAAAACATTTCCATCTAAATCCAACACATTGCATTCTAAAACACATTTTAGAGATTAGTCGCATTAGAGTAACTCAAAAATTAAATAACTGGTAAACATTTATGTATAGTACTTTTATTCATAATGATTATTATTGCTATTTACGCGAATAAATTTGTGGAATGGATGTAACTAGTAAAAATATTATTGATTTAATTTTAATGCCCATTGTAAATGCCTGGAATCAAACCAAAAAGTTTGATCAGATTACAGTACGCCCAGATTACAGTACGCCCAGATCGTGTCTGGTTAGATTTTGTCGTTTGAATCAATCTTTATACCACACTACATAATGTGCATAATAATGATTTGTTTTAATGAGAACAATATCCTTTGTTATCATATCAGTTTGGATTAAAAGAAACAACTTGATCTATGCATGTCAAATATAATCATTATGGTGGTAAAAGGGCGTTATCATGCCTTTGAAACGTAAGCTCAAATTCATGAAATCTAAAGACTGTTTTATTTCAAACATTGCTATTCACAAAATTATTGATGTTGCTATTTGATGGGCTTCATTGTGGTACCTACCCGTAATCGGTAGTAGAAAATTTCTTAATATTTAATTTATCAGCCTGATAGAGCAATTAACGGGGATGCCAAAAAGTGTTACCTCAACAATTTGTGATTAAATGTCCATTTTGGGGAAGTTAAGTTTTCCAATTTTAAGTGCCAAAAAATGGGCATTTATAATCACAAATTGTTGAGGTAACACTTTTTGGCATCCCCGTTAATTGCTCTATGAGGCCAATAAATTCAATATTAAGAAATTTAATTTTCAATACTCATCTCCGGCCAAAAACTGCAATTTGGGGAAAATTTTGCTTATTGCCTAAACATTAACGTTAATGCCTGATTTTTCTTAATACAATACGTGCAACATATATTTGTTTTAGGCCACTTCTTAAGCGTTGACGTCGTTGGCGAACAATCCCAAAGTGCATAGATTTCCACTGAATAAGCTTATGCGTGGATAGTGTCTAATTTTCATATAATTTAAAAACATCCTGTTTACCGCGTATAGTAATCAATCAAATATCATACAATATAACAAAAACATTATAAGAGGACCATTTAGGAAATATTGGTTAGTTTGGTTGGTTTGTATTTATTCGAGTGCCAAAAAGAATCAAAACATAAGTGCTTGTCTGTTTTCCAATCATTGGCACACGAAGGCAAGCAAACCGTTATGTTAGTAAGTCACTTTACTCCCTCTTGAAAATAGCCGAGTAGCAACCAGAGAAGATATTATTATAATAGATAGAATATATAGAAGTTATAATTTTAATCAAATTACCAACGCAAACTACTCACATAATGCGCTTTCAACCCATTGCATTATTTCGTTCGTACTATTACATTGATTTTTAAGTAACTGTAACTGTTTGATCCAATTATCATTTACCTGATATACAAATCCCGACATTCAGCATTGTTTTTGACAGTACGAATGTGTATATCCCACATATGTACTCTTTATCAACAGTTTTGTTTACCAAACAAAAGTGATAAAATTAAGTTCTTTACAATTAGTATGACAATTGAACTCCTGAGGCTACTATGTTATTGAATACTAAGGAAAACACAGCCCGATGTCCTCATTGTTCCAGGATTAACAGAATCTACTTGATTAATAGTTCAGCCACCCATTTGAGGATTTAATGCCTTACTGTTAGAAATAGGTCAATGCTTGCTTATACTGCATTTTCTGCGTTGAATGTGTAGTATATGGACTTTTAATAAAAATACTTATGCACGCTAGATTCTTGCGGACTGTAATAAAAGTCTTGACATTTCATCAAATTATTTTTCTCCTATTGCTCCATTTAAAGATGATTGTATAAATTAACAGATTTTTTACACTGTGCTCCATTGTGCTGGTATTTAATATGGCATATTGATACTTATACATATTAGTACTTGCTCTAAATAAATGTACCCGTTATCAACATAACATTTTTTGAAATCTTAAAGTTAAGAAATATTTACTTGGAAGATTGGACATTAAATTAATTTACTACATTGCTAATTTTAATTACAGAAACTAATTAATACAATTTTTAACCATTTCATTTCCAAAAAGTTACTTCATTTTTGCACTAGCAGGATTCGATACTAATCGTTATATTGGATTAATATCTACGCCAACATATTCAAATAAAATTAAAATTATACCATTCTATTTTCGTGAATCTTTTGTTATACTAAACTAATAGTGTTGGTAGCTACATTAGTTAGTACTGTCAAAACTGTTTAGTGTATCAAACCTATCACCTTTATTAGTAGTTGACACTCTTTAGTGGACAATTTGACTGCATCTCCTATGCAAACGCCCCTGTATTTCCGGAAACCTGTCTACAGGAGATTAAAATGCATGTCAGGTCTAAATATATATATATATATATAGATGCAATGTCTAAATATCTGTACATACTTATGTGAACTGTAGTGTACTAATCACAAGTATAAGGAGCTTAACATAAATATTGCAAAGTCCACCAAAGCGAGTCATACAATGATGTTACATATTAACACACGAAGGAACAAGTCCAGTCAATCTTGTGGCTAGCCAAGAAAGAAGGTGAAATATTTGTAACTTCAGATACACGTCAAGATAATATAATATAGAATGTAGTAATACTGTGGTAAACTTTAACTTTTGTTGCGACTGGATGAAATTTCATACTAAAGAAATAGTAGTAGTTACCCATGCATATGCATACCTAAGATTATATAACATTTGCCTGCAGCTTAGTTTGTTCATTCCAGCATGCATGAAAGAGGTTCGTTTTATACAGGTATAAAACTGTACTCCTTAACATAAGGCTTTTGCAGTAAAAAGTCCAAGGCTAACATAGGTAAGTATAAAAAACTAGAAACTACAGGTGATATGTATGTATACTTGCACTAATTCAATTTAAACAATATTTATTATGGAGCAATATTTTACAACTGCAAACTTAGTTGCATAATATATTATTTATCTACAGGCATAAATGCCAGTACACATTTGTTATTTCGTTTTCTATGGAACATAAATAATATTTAATAGTTTACGTGTAAAGGCGCATCAAAATTGAGTTCCTAAATACACACTTCCGTAACATAAAGATATCCAAATATATCTTTAATATTATTTTACATTGAATATTGTGCGTGCATTTTTGAGAAAGTAATCTGCAATATATAGGCATTGGTGTTAGTTGAATAAGTGAATAACTTATTTCTCTGTTTCTGACAACATAACTTACATTAACAACGAATGGTTTGTGAATATCCAAGACGGTATTTGATTCATTTCTTTCTGACGTGAAATACAGAATGCAAAATACAACTAAAACAATGTGTATTAGTTTTACCTGTCTTAATTCAGTTTAGGGAATATTATATCCGTATCCTATACAAATATGTCTCAAGAAGAATGTCCAACAACCTCTGAGACAATTCAGCGACCGCGTTCATATTTTAAGTTACACTTAGAATTGGATAAAGACGAAGGAATTTCAAAGCAACTTGTAGAACCTTGCTACTTATCGTACAGTGAAACCTGTGAACTGAGTAATCTGAAAAACTCAAAAAGTGATGAGTCAGTATTTGAATCTCCGATATACTGCTTAGGCCTTTCGAAAAGACAATGGCGTATTTTTACTGCATTGCTCTTGGCAGATTTTCTTGGAGGGGTCGTGTTTTCTATAAAAGGACCGTTGTACCCTCCAGAGGTATTCGGAGACATTCGACATTTATATGTTGATACGCTTACATAATTTGAAATAAATTATAATTATTCACAGGCGGAGTCAAAAGGAGCTGTTGCCAGTCAGTATGGTTTCGTATTCGGAATATTTGAGCTTACGAGATGTATTGCGTCACCAATTTTTGGACACTTTGTGAGTAACTCTAAAAATTTTGTTGCTATTCAAACTTAATAGAAACTGATTTTCATTGGTATTGTGGACATTAACCGTTTTCCTATTTCCATTTGCATTTTTAGATGTATAAATTGGGATCGAGAAATGTGTTTAAAGCGGGAGTTGTCATTGCAGCATTGGGGTCAATATTTTTTGGGTAAGTAAATGATTCGATGAAATTATTTACAAAATAATTTAAGGCTATTTGCACTTTATTTCGATTTCAATACCATTTTTATTAGCTAGAAGGGTCGTTTTTGTTATAAAATATTAGACTTTGTAAAATGGCTGTAAACAAATTAATAAATTCTAATATTAGCCCCCAACTGATTTTTATATTAAAAAAGTGCGTAAATAATCTGAATTTTGGTAAGAATTTATAGATTGAATATTCGGTGGGGTCAATATAAGTTATACAACCAAAATTTCTTAATAATCTGATACGTCTAGCTTTCTAACTTTTTTCAATTTACGTTTCTCAATTTATTGGATATTATTTCAAATATTTTGAAAAGATGGACATTGTAATAATACAAGATTGCATTTCTGCTTTTGCAATTAATATAGAATGTTGCACGGGGTGGATAACGTCACAAGTTTTGTTACATATTCCTTTCTTATACGAATTTTGGAGGGTTTCGGCAATGCAGCATTTGCTACAGCGGCATTTGTGACAATTATCTGTGAATTTCCAAATTCGATTGCAACTGCTTTTGTAAGTTTTTTTTATATCACATTACTTACATTTTTGATTCATTCTTTTCACTAAAAATGAATGACATTGTCCATTGTAATATCAATAAGATATAAAAAAAATATATAGTAATTTGGTGTACTACATTTTTACAGGCTGTTTTTGAGACCACCTTCGGTGTTGGATGGTTTACCGGACCAGTACTCGGTGGATTTCTTTATGAGGTAATTTTGTAAAATAAAAATGGAAATATTTGCATACTACGGTTTCCAAAATATTTATTGATTTTTATTTAGCTGGGAGGCTATCCACTACCATTCATCGTTACCGGATGTCTTCTATTCTTTAGTGCTGTGATTATATCTTTCGTCATGCCCGCCCCGCTAAACACTGTCAATGAAGCTGATAAATTAGGACAAGGAAACACAATTTCGAATACATTTTTAATATTGAGACTTCCTGGCGTTGTTTTGGCCGCGTTTGCAATTTTAGTAGCAGCTGCCACCGTTGGATTCATGAATGCTTCCTTAGAACCTCACATTCGGCAGGTACATATATCTTTAACTAATAATTAATTACGCAAATTTAAATGATATAATATTACGTAAGTGAATGGTTTAACATCCTTTACAGTTTCAATTGAGCCCTGTGCAAGTTGCAATTGTTTTTGCAATTTTCAGTACAGTTTATGCCATATTTTCTCCAATTTGGGGTGCAATCTGTGATCGCTGGCGAAAACCAAGCTACGTTCTCTTTTGCGGAACTGCCTTAAACACAATTTCTTTCTTGCTGATTGGACCTGCTCCATTTTTCAATGTTGAAACGTAAAACATTATATCGTCTATGACATTGTCAGGAATTGAGACTCCGAGATAATCAAATGCAAATTCTAAAAAGCAAATTGTCATTTTATTTAGATATCTCTGGGTCACCTCGTTGGGTTTACTAATTCAAGGGTTAGGAGTATCTGCCGTGTTTGTTTCGGGATTCAGTTTGGCATTGAAGTATTCAATGTAAGTATTTAAATTAAAAAGGAGAGACATGTGAAATCCTATTAATCACTTACATGCTAATTATTAATCAAATGCGAAACTGAAAATACAATTACAATGAAATATTTCAGAAATCATGGCATCCCTGACAATATTTCAACTTACAGCGTCATATCTGCATTGTGGACAAGTGCAACAGCTTTCGGAATGTTTATAGGACCTTCAGCAGGTTACATTATTACCAGCGAAGCTGGATATGCTTTCGTACAGTCAGTCCGTCCGTCCGTCTGTCCGTCTGTCCGTATACAAAAT
>JAQFYC010002046.1:0-28560 GCA_034694165.1 Tomocerus mixtus | reverse complement strand
TCAGTGCAATGCATAAGTAATTTTAACTATTTACCTATTTAAAATAGCACTTTTCTCAAGCAATTACATGAAAAATCTGGTAATTATTCTAATTACTCAGGTGTTGGCACCTCTTCCGTATGTTACTAGAGTACCGACTTCCTCAATGAACAGCGGATCTAACAAATTCACTTAACTATGGGTTCTGTTGGTTCTTTACTGCTGTGATATAGCAATTAAGTAGGCTCGGCATGCATTCTTAATTAGCTGTTCAAGGATGCTAAACATTCATTCTTATGTATGTATAATAAAGAAAATAGCGCCCTTTGCTATTTACCAGTTTACAACTACAACAGTAATCAAACAGCCAGTCGTCTGGATCTGGATTTATAAAAGTCAATTTACCTTGAGGCGAGGCAAAATTCTTTCCACGTGCCAAAATCATACTGGGGGATAGAACACACGCATTTATGACATTATCCACGAAAAATCATGAAAACAAATACTGTCCCTACTACTAAATGAATTTATATGTAAGTATTTCTATAATGATGTTTTATTGCCATTTGTCTGATGACTTGACCTTTAAAAATATCCAAGGGAATAGCAAGGAGGCGGCAGTCCATGACAAATCATCGCATGCCTAAATACCTACATGCTTTCTCTTCCGCTTTCACCCGTGCTCATTTTTTCACTTATTTATTTAAGATTAGCAAGCGTAAGGTATTTATTAGTGGCATTTTTTTTATTTGTAAAGAGGAAAAATTCTTAATACGACATTTGCAAAACATTTGGACATTATGTATGTCTTTTGTCCTGCTCCGCAAAAGGATTATACAGTTGTAGTTTTACATTGTTCCTCCTAACTTCTACTAATAACTGCGTATACTCGTTGCCTGACAAGATTCCATTATTATTGTCTAATAGTGAATGAAAATCAATACTTAGCTGAATATATGACTGCATACTTTGCTTTGCCTTATTGTTTTCAACTTTCAAGTGACAAACGCTTAAGGTGTGTCACTACGGTACAAAACAGCTGCTTTTTCGTGACAGACCAATGCATAGTTGATTTTCGTTTCGTAGTATCAAAGTACCAAGTGGGTGCATGATATGATTCATTGTCAATAGGTCATTTATAGAGTCTGCCTCTTTTCACTACATTATTTCTTTGAGAAATGAGTTATATTATATATAGGTACTACGCAGAACATATTCGAGCATCCGATTTCTTCAGGGATATTCACTGATCTTGAGTTATCATTGACGAAGCGCTGTAATTTTGGCTCAAATGCTTTTGGAGGTTTTATTGGCGAGGTGCTGTAATTTTGACATACTATATTTTATTATTATAATAATAAATTAGTATATTGTGTCATTAAACTATTATATTCCCTGAAAAAATTCTTTCCGTAGGATTGTCCATAGATCTCTAAATACTTTTGTCTCATTTCCGCATACCCATTTTTAATCGCACACTTTTTAATTACTCTAAAAAAATAGGAAAAATTATTTTGCAAATGGGGAACTAGAAAGAAATCGAATGTCCGCGAATAAAAAAAAGTAGCTGGTAAAGCAAGAATCTGCATTTTTACCTTTGTTTCCAAAAAGCAAACACAATTGAAAGCATGAAAGTGCATCCAAATAAATACTGCTACTGTGCTAAATACTTGTATTTCTTACTAAATGTTAAGTAAACTACATATTACTACACAATACACAAGGTCGTAAAGAAATAGTATGCAATGAATTTTCATTACTTGGATCTAGGTTTTTCGGGTCATTGTTTTACGTTTTTTATCAGTTGACAAGCTAACTGAGAGTACTTCATCAATTCACATGCTCATTTGTACTTCTTTCTAAGGGGTAGGTTTAACATGCTTCTGCGTATATCTAATGCACCAAGTTTTATGTTTTATACAAGAAAAATAATGTCAGACTGGCTAAAAGGATTAACAAACTAACAAGAGAAAGTTTCCCGTGGGCTTTCTTATCATTTACTATTGTGGTTCTGAATTATTTGGCTCATGTTGGTTTTACTTCACGTTTCTGTAATAGCCACCACACAATAACGGAGCTTTATGCTTTTCTTCTCGGTGAATGAGTACATAAGTGCATTCCTGGCTGAATTTTAGTGTCTTTACTGGACTTCGAAAATTTGCTATATGAGTTTCTTTTATAAAGCCATTTGGCACTTTACAACAGCACGCGAAACGGCAATTTAGAACGTACATGCTCGCTCTAGTGTAATTAATGCAGGAATAAACCTATCAAACTCTATGGTAGTCTTCCTGGCAGTTCATATTGTCAATCTATACACGTAGGAACAAAGGATGTCAAATAAATCTGCTAATGATTCATTCGAATTATTTTTGTTCTTAATGTACTTACGAACTCCGTGTGCAATTAGTGCATAACTGCATTTCTTTCTATGAATTTTTCTTATACCGGAATGTAATGTAAAGTAAATACTAGATCTTGAGTATCTACTTTAGCTTAACCGGAATGTGAGCTAGCTGGTTGAAACTTATGTCACCGATAGCTGCTTAAAGGTTAAAAATTACAAAACACCCCATAGACCTACATATATCGTTCACACGGAGTATTACAGACTCCTTTTATTTTTTTTCGAAAGCTGATCATACTAAAGATATTGTGCAATCTTATCAGACAAATCTTAAAGAAAATGTATCTATGTGTGTGTATTTCATATAATAAGTTACAACTTATTTATAATGTTAATCGTCTTTACTAGAAATCATCCATACCAGAAAAATGTTGTTTAACTATCAATTTAATAAGGCAAACTTCAATTTCAGGTTCTCTTATAATTAATTTTTGTTGTAGGTAAAATGTGAGAGCTCTGGGGTTTTCTGTTGAAGTGTTATTCCGTAAGTACAATGTAACTGTAATATTACATACCATATAATATCAATATTGTAATTCTTATGCATGTAACGCGTATGATTAATTATAGGTACATTAAAGGAAAGTCATTTATTGATTGAGTTTTTAAATAGGTATGTAAAACAATTTGATAATTCTTTTCTAAAAGTGTGCTGCAAATTATATGCAAATTTTTTAGCAATATGTTCATAATAACCTGATACATGTCTACTAAATAGTGGCAAAGAGTTAAAGTTTAATTGAAACAATTCAATTCAAACGAATAACGTAATAAGATTTTGTTTTAAGTTTTGCATTAAGTTTAGTTGCCAGGGACTAATGCTAACTTAAGTGTATTGCAATCATAATCGTCTATATTTACTTGTTGAACTTTAAAACAATATAATGGTATGCTTCCCTAGAATTTTCTTGCTCTACTCCACATTTGTACGGTGTAAGGAATCTAGTTCAATAGTGCTGTTTGACCCACTCAGGAGATTTAATTAGGTAATGAAAATATGCTCTGCCTATGAAAGTTGTGTTTAGGTATAATATCGTGAATAGAGCTATAACGCAAGGAGAATAAAATCTGTATGCATAAGAATTATTGTAACTTTATCTCCTTTCCTTACTTTCCGATACAATTTAATAGCCCACATCACGGTAGAGTTTAAGTGAAAACAAACCTCCAACATTACATTACACACACAAAATAAATTGAGTCAGGTTCATTTCAAAGAATAGAAAGTGTAAGTGTGAAACTGAGAAGTCTACTATAAACCAGTCGTGGTGTTTACCTTTCCGTAGTTTAGACTTGACCTAGGTACCAAATTTTGATCATGATAGCCCATTTGATCCAGTTTTCTCAATTTTACAAACGGTGCACGTAATATTGAATGTTAAGATATCTAGGAAAGGGGAAGGTATGTGCATAGTTGTAAGAATATAGTTACTATACATGTACTTCTTCAATCTAGACTTGCACATAGTACTTATATAAGTACCTATGTATGTACTTATACCCACCCAATAAACAACATTCTGGAAACATTTGCTTAAGAAACTTAATTTTTATTTAACTCCAAGTAAAACCATTAGCTTCTGAATAGCTGTACAAATATTGCTGCTGGTAGGATGATTCTGAAAAATATGGCAATCCAATAATAACTATTCGCAATTTGGCATGTGGCAGTATGTGTACTCGTAACTTACATATAGTATGATTCTAATCCGGAGTGAAAATATGTGTTAGTATTAGCATCAGCGAATTTTCAAAGTATTACATCTACTACATAGTTACGCAGTTCATACTTGTGTAGTAGTACGTAGCACTTGCAGGTTCCCAATACCTGTAATTAATGCAAGTTATTACTATCGAAATAAAAACATAAATATAAAGAAATTACAGAAATAAATTAAAATTACAGTAAAAATAATTTTTTTATGTGCAAAATGCATAATTTTATACGCTATGGAATGATGGAACTAAAAACCAAAAGTTTTAAAAACTTGCACGTGAATAAATTATTTTGTAGAATATTTTGCAGATCTCAAAGTGTCCAGTGTGTTCCGATACAATTATTTTTAGTAAGTAGGTAATTTTGTTGCGTCAGTTGAAACACTGCAAAGCATCACTTATCATTTATGCAGATACAAATGCTAAATAAATTAGTGATGTAATGTTGAATGGTACGTTACATTTTATACATTTTTTACTACCGTATAAAAAATAAGCTCATGTAATTATAGTACATACCATTCAGAATTTTGGACTTTTTCTTCACATCACATCCACTAATACAAGAATTTATTACAACAGGTCAGTTCATGCAGTTGCAATTTATCAATGGTGAAAGCATAGTATTTTCTATATTACATACTCGTACATACAAAACAACGCAACCAAATTCATATGAATAAATACATTATGTCTAAGTTCTTATAAAAATATATCCAAACTAAACTTACGCCAGTCTTCATGTTTATCCTGTTGAGTGTTGAGCTTTAGGCATATTGCATATGTATTAGCTCTAATAAAAATAATTTTCGTCCTGAAGAAATACTATAGCATTGCAGCAGCTTTTATTCTAGACCGGGTTTGTATTGTATGCAAAGTAAATAAATGTCAATCATGGAAATTATTTTCATATTCGTTTGCACCGGGTTGAGTTAGTTTCCCCAACTGCAATAAAAATGCACCTTGGCTTGCAGTATACAATTAAGTATTGGTGAATTATAAGATTTTGTCTCTTTGGACAATCTTCACTTATACCTATAATTATACGGTAGTGGGTCCAATCTTTCGATTACCTGTAGGCTGTAACTCAATTTACACTAGTTTAAGCATTAATTCTCATTTCACGGAGCTGAAGATATCTTGTTGAACTAGTGACTGCATTGGAGAAAGGTCAATCAGCTCCGTCTGTGAAGGAATGGCTAAAGTAGTAGGTTTTATGGCTACAACGAGTACAATCTATTCCTACTTATTTCAATAGTGTAAAGTGTAGGATATCTGGCCTAAAATCTCAATTGTAGTTAAAATGAAGTTAGCAATAATTTACAAACGCCATTACGATCTATACAAATATGTATTTATCTGATAAATAAGTACTAGCAAGATGCAACAATGATCTGATTTAAAATGAAACATGTATTTTAATAGTTTAAGTGTAAGTACTCATAAAGTACATAATAAAGTTGTAACACCAAAAAGTAGGGTTGTAAACGTTTTTTTTATATCTTCGTCATTAATCATTAACTAATTTTCATTAGTGGAAGTACTTACTGAATGATAAATAAGTTTTGAGCTTGGATTATGCATTAGCTACTTTAAAAGATAATTACCTAACATAATATAAGAAATATTTTTTTAGTGGTTCAGATATATCTTACATGTAGGTCATTACATAATAATTAACATACTATATTATTAGGGAAATTGTGGATGATTTTACAAATACAAATATATGGTAAACTATCTTAATGTTTTTTCAGGCTAGTTTTTTAAGGGGTTTATATACAAGCAATTACTTTAGTCTTTTATGTAAAATACGGATTGCATTTTTCAATTTATTATGAACATGTACTTTAGATTCAGGTTTAGGAAAGCATAATTAATCAAAACAATTTAAGTGTAATGTTAAATTGAAAGACTAGATCGTATAATTTGTACTATACGTACACACGTAGAGTATTAACAATAATATTCAAGTAAACTATAGAAATCTGCTTTTATTAACAATTAGTCAAGCATATGAACCTATCAAGAGAAGAAAAGAAAGCACAAGCCTTGTCGGAGGAAAGTATCAGCGTACCTATAGGTAATGGTAAATCTTAGGAGCTGTAAACATATTCTCATTTAAAGATAGGGTCGCAACAATAGTTAGTATAAAATAATACATTCAAATGATTCTCCATAATTATTGCTTATAATATTCCATAAGTATTGCAAATATATTATGGACTGAAAACAGAAAATAATATATAATAATATGTTATTTTATACTTATATTTTATACTGAACATACAAGTATACTTAATTAGTGTTATTTATAAATACTTTGCATAGTATATCATTTTTACATGCACACTCACATTACAATTGCAATTTACATTTACATACACATCATTAATACACAGGATAACTAAAATGTAAGGCAAGGTGGACAAAAAATTCCTGCCCAGAATAGTTATCCTGTGTTTGCATTCATAACCATTATTAAGTAATATTAGAAGGTACACTGTCTGTAAATCACGAAGTTTTAAGAAGGTTGATTGTTGTTATGTTTGTCTTTGACAACATGAACTTGCTGGAGAACCTCCTCTGGTCCATTCCAAACCATGCGTCCTCCACGAATAAAAAAATCATATTTTCGAGGTGGATTATCTGTTTAAATTTCTTTTAATTCAATTTGTATGTAAAAAAGTGTATACTTTATTCATGGTTATGAATAAAGGATGAAAACTTACGGTCATTCAGGTGCCCGGAAATTGAGGTCGAGGATGGATTTATGTTTCCATGAGATTGAACATCGGGATACTGAAATATCCCATTACCATTGTGCATTTTATTTTCATAAAGAGGTGAGGGGAATAACGAAACATTTGGGGAATCATCCACGGCTCTCCGTTGAGGGTCGTAGTAATGTTGAGCCACCCAGACTTGCGTTTCCGGTTTTACATTATTTACTCCTGGAATTATAATTTCTATTAAATCATTTTGGTTCACCTCAAAAATTCCCGTTATTATTTATCCAGTTTCATGCAAACGACAATGGAAAAATATGTTTTTATAATACAGATCGGTACAATTACAAGAAATCATGGTATTTTCAGTGCATAAACTTTCTCCTGCAAAAGGTACCTTAACATCATTCATTCACAAGCAAAATTTTATTTATATGGAGAAAGTAGAGTAGGAGAATACCATGTTTCTTTATATTTGTAATCTATGGTCAGTTTATAAATGAAGTAAATTATTAGTTGCTTATAAAAATCATTAGTAGTAAAATCATTAACCTTCGTAGAAAATATAATGGCCCGCTCCAAAACAGCTAATTCCACAACAGCAAAAAAGACAGGCGAGTCCAGCTATTGCGAATATGGCATCCCACATTGCGTGCAAATATTTCTTTTGGAATATCTACTACCTGTTAAGTAATACATAGGAAAGGTACATTATACAAGGAATTAATTTAATATGCGTTGCTTTTAGTATTTATAAGTAAGCTCCTAGGTATTCGACATAATAGAACTGCAGCATCATAATTAAATAACCACAAGGACCAACAAGTATGCATGCCATTGTGGCAGAAATACTCTTAGGGCAAATCCATGCTTTTACTACCTTAAAAACATGAACATCTCAATTCTATACAACTATAAGTAGTACAAATACTAATATATCAAGAAATGGTCCCCTATTTAAAACACGTATGTAAAAATCATTAAAGTTAATAAAATGGGATGAATTCCACAGATTGCCATTTCTTCATTGAAAGTTGAGTATTTTTAAGATTTTCGCTTGCTATATACTTTCTGTAATCTGTCATCTGTATCCCGTAGAATAATTAATTAGCCTTCAGTCTACATCCACAATAAAGAAATTAGGAATATGCATAAATAGCTGCGGCATAATGTACATCGTTACTCAATAGTAGTTTTGCTAAATACATATACTTTCTCTTCTATACAATTACCTAAACTAACCTTGGACATTTTCGCACCCGTCGGTCTGCATGTTATGCTAAATCGATTTGTTATCACGCCGGCATCAAACGCTAAGGCTCAAGAGGCCAACGAAACGTAAAATAGCATTTTGCATGAACGAAATGTTCTTACAGCATGGACATTGACATTTTGAAATATATGTATAACACGATATAACGGATTTTTATTGGATATAAAATATATTACTTACTATTACTATAACCCAGTACAAAAATCCTTGATGAAGGAATAAATCACACCGCAGAATTTACAAACTACTTAAATACTACATAACTGTCCTCTAAAATTTCGCAAATCGAAAAACTTTATTGTAATTTCTCTTAATTCTGCATTCAGATCTATTTTTTATTAAATATATTTTTTCTAATGTTTTTAACACAGCATCAATATGTTAAGCTCGTTAAACTATTATTATCGAGTAACTGCACTTTGAATATATATGAATACTGCAGTACAGTACTACAATCTAACCAAAACTCTCTTTTCAATAATAAAGCACTAAATCCGATTTAATTTTTATTACATAAAAAATTTGCAACCAATTAACTGCAGGCTTTGTGAACTTACCCTCATTTATATCCAGTTTAAGCGAACAAACTTCCATTTTCCATTAAGAATAAATAACGTCACCGGTAGGAAGAATTAATTCACAGGCTTCTGTGAATAAACGCTTTCTTCACATAAATATTTCTTTCCTCTAATCCTTTTCCATGTAAAAAGGAAATCTTCTCATTTTATCTGCAGCCGAAAATTTTTCCTGTAATAATAATGCAGAATATTTAAAAAAATTTTTAAGAATCCCAACCAAAAAGTATAAATAGAAAATACAGTACAATGTAATACTTACAATTTAAGAAAACGTACCTTAGACAGTGAGACGACCGTACTGTTGTGTGAACGTTTATGATTCCGCTATTACAGATATAATGAAAATTGCAGAACTAATCACTCAAAGAAAGTGTTAATCGTAGGCCCTACATACTACATGTTAAATATATATACACAAATATATAGTTGAGAATGTATGAAGTCTTTCTGCAGATCATCGTCCGCTCCAGTTTTCTTAGCTCCGTCCTCTCCTATGCTCTACTACTAAATTATTTTACTCCAGTTTTCTTGTACACCTTAGCACAACACAAAAGTAAACATCACACTATGACCTAACAGTAGGTACTGATGTAGGTACTTATATAACTATGAGTTAATATCCGTCCCGTGCAGTGATACAGTGAGGTGTGCAAATAATATTCCAAAAATTCTACATGAATAATGTGTAATTGCAGAGCATACCGCACATGCATACCTACTTACCTTAACTTTGTACTCGTATTATGTATATAGTTGGACTTCTATTGACTATTTTGCGCCATGCAGACTCTATATTATAGTATTAGCCCTGTTTGTGTGTAGTTTTCCTTGCCCTACCGAATTCATATAAGCATTCAGCACGCAAATATCGGATTAAATTTTCTGGAATGCAGAATTGTTCTAAGGTGAACAACAGAGATTTTGTTAACCATTTTCTTTTAGCTTAAGACAAAACACGACATATCTTAGCAGCGTAGACAGTGTAAGCTAAAGCTAAAGGTATCTATAGATATAACCGAACATTACAATGTAAGCACGTATAAAGAATAATGATTTATATATATTTATGTTGTTTTCATGGGACTGTGTTAAACTACTGTTAGCTTTACTTTGAATATGCTGATACATGTACTATGTAAATAGTTCTAGACTTTTTACTTTCGGATGTTAGATAAGATTTAACACAAATATTCAAACTTTAACCTTCAAAATTGATACATTCAGATTTTAATCGAATCTCAATGTGTGTGATGCGTAAATACGTTTACATAGACATTTGGTCTATATTTTTTTTGAATCCATTTTTGTAGGAGAGATTTAATAAGAATAAATATGTAATGCACGCACACTATAGACACGTAATTTCTTATACTATATATAGATTGAATCCCGAATCATTTAGAATTGTACTCATTTTAATTTCAAATTACCACAATTTAGTGGTAGTAGTTGTATAATTAAATAATTTCAGATTAGGTACATAGTATAAATTATATTCCTTGTTTCTCAATTTTGTAAACCATTTTAGTCCTCGCGTCTCTCGGACTAAAAAGTCAATGAAAAATAGTTCCACAGAGAGAATATTTGTATTTCCGTTTACGAGAATTCCTTACCTCCATTTTCACTTTTTGTGCTGGGCTATTTTACATGTAAACCAAAGAAACGCTCAAAAATTCCTTCCATATAGGCAAACTCCTTTACACTGGAATCCTTATACTTATACGGAATGAGCTAAATTATCAAAGAATGTAGATTTTAAAAGTAAATTACTAATGCGCTTTTATTTTTTTAGACGGACAGAGTAGCAGAAGCACAAATGACAACAAATAGGAATAACACTAAGGTAGCGATCATACAATGAGAAGAACAACAAGCAAACCCACCCCGGTGGTAATCCTGAAAGAATAAAATTACTCCCTTTAGTTGATTTAAAATTGTTATTGAGAATAAAGACGGGGAAGAAAATTTCTCGTTTGAAATTGAGTATTTGTTTTCGAATCTTACATACCATAAGAAGTGCAGTAATGATTACTAAAGCCTTCATGTTAACATCCATATCTGGATGAAGTTTTATCATCGTATAGTTCTTTTTGCTTGAAATCCCACTGCTAATATTTGTTAAGTCATGGTAGACGTGCATATGATTGCATCTCTCTATTCTCCCCACTACATAATCCTCAAAATTGTCCCCGTCATATTTATTATCTAAAGGAACGTAAACCCAATTGTCGAATGCTTTTGGTGTTTCGCAGAAACAAAATCCTCCAGTTATTAGCATTTCCACAATGCCTTTTGGGTTTGCCAATTCATATTTTCTTGTACAAAATCCAGAAATTGCAATTGTTCCCAATTCAATCCCAAATCCCACTTTGACCGTAGTTACCTTTGAGTATACATGCAAAAATTAATTTCATTACGATATGAAGTAATTTTATTATTTTGAATGTGAAAATGTAGACTAACTGGTTTTCGAATAAAAGAGCAATTCCCAGGCCCAGTGGCAGTCATCACTTTATTTCCTATTAGATCAAAAATTTGAATTTTTAGGGCATCTGAACTGAAAAGAGTGTGACAGAAAGGTTTCACTTGCTCAGTAACCAAGAAAATTCGTTCATGCTTTTCGTTGAGAACCTCGAGACTTCGCTGGGTGTGCATAGCCTGAGCAATCCCTACAACAAAAATGTACCGAAAGGAATCTTAATTTTTTCATGGCCTTCCGAAATTAAACAGATAATTAAAATTTGAGTGGGAAATTCCCACAGGATTCTGGATGTACATATTAATTCTTGTGATCTTTAGGAATTTACAAAAGCTGTAAACACTTGTAATAATTTTTGATACCTTCCTTCCCAAGAAGTTCTATTACTTCGTGATAAGCCACTTCTGCTTCCTCTAAAAGTACTTCCAAACCTCCAAAAACTCCTGTTACGATGGGTGCTAAATAACATGCAAATCAAATAAATGATTTAGTGCTAATATATTTACATATATGCCAAATTATCTGCAGTTCGTTTTATGTGTTGTACTATGCATTTCTTACGGGCGTGGGAGTTAGATCTCAATGTAAACGATTTCCTTTGGTGTTTGGGTTGGGGCTTTAGGTGAACTGATTCTTCACCATCGTCGGAATATCTAGTAATTTTCGTTTACTAATTTTAGTTATGTAATTTCCCAAAACTTTACTATTTTCAGGATACAATGCAACCAATTATTTTAGAAATGGTTGTAAATCAATAAAACCTTATTCCAAACAGAGAAAAACTGGGACTTTCTGGATTATCTGAATAGATGGTTTGGCTAGATTCGACATCAGAATCACTTCCGAAATCAATAACCGAAGAGGCTATCGATTCCGTTGGGCTATCAAGATAGCGTCTATAGCTGTCTTCTTCAAGGGATGGTTTTCTTCTATTATCCATGCTAAGCTTTTAAACACTGTCAACAATATATGATTGAATTAAGTGTGGAAAATTTTAAATACTTTTCTGGAAAGATTTATTTTGCAAGAGGTAAACTTTTCAACAGATAACCTTATTTCATATTTTCATACACAATACACAGATGAGTTATTTTGGGACCAAAATGCTCGTTAGCCACCTTTTTTATAGCAAAGTACACTTGATATGGCTTTTTAGCTTTTACAAATATCCAAACTTCCTCTTTTTTGTTGCTTTAGAACGATTACTATGACATTTTAAACTTCATTTGTACAGCAATGATACAACACAAATCCCATTTTACCCATTTATTGCTTTGTAATTTTTTATTATGCCGATTAGTCTCCATTTCCCAAAAACAACACTTAAATATGCAATTCTGAATCAAAAATCGAATTCAGGAGTTCCCCACTCCCCTAAATTATAATCAAAGTGTACTTGAAGAAAGCCATCGTTTAGGATTAGCCACGGTAATGGTTTGCAAATCATCTTCTGTAAATCCTTTTTGCAGCATTTGTGGTAGAATATTTTGCAAGATGTGCCCAAAACCATGTCCACCAAAGTTTACCTATAGAATCATTTTTATTTGACAATTACTAGTCTACATTTTAGCCTATCAATTTCCATATGAAGCACTGTTTCTTAAATGGAAACCTTACCAATCGGTGCTTTGTATGAATATCGTGGGACATCAGAATCTGATGCAAGTGCCCATTGTCAGCCAGTAAACGAAGTCTGTCAATTCTCTGTGCATCCGAAGGGAAACTAATTCTTTCATCAATTTGATAATATGACATTTCAGTACCAAATAGATCGAATTGCGTAAATGTTTTAAGGTTTGCAAATTCCAGGAGTTTTTCGTTGTCAAAAATTGTTCCTAAATAAATGCAGTATTTTAATAAAATACATAATTAGATATGCTACCTTTATTTTTGAAAAATTGCATGTAATTGTGTATGTGACCTACTTTCCAAATGAGACATAACAACATCTTCAGCTTTTCCTCCTGCTTCTGTAAAAATTCTCATTATTTCAAATGGAGATTCAGGATGTCTACCCGGATGAAAAGTAATTGGAGCATTTGTCTCCTCTTGCAATGTAGCTGTAGCACGGACGACTTTCTTTTCGAAATCTGAAAAATTCCCAATTTTTACATGTTTACAATTGTAAACTGGATAATTGTCCACTATTGTTACCTTCCAATGGCCAAGAGCATCCGATTTCCCCAATAATTCCACATTGAATTCCATCCTCACATCCGCCAGTAAGTTCGTTTAGCATTATATCATGTAATTGTTCTTCTGATTTACTCAAGGTAGACTGAGATTGAGCACAACCCACATAAAACCCTATTGAAATTATTTAGAGTAATTATGGACAATTTATTAATACGTAATTACTATGGAAAATATTTTCATGGAAAATATCAGGCATCGGGCTACTATGCGTTATATTATCAAATAAGTTTACTGCAGTCTCTAGATCTAAATTACAAAGAATAAGTATCGTACCTGCTCCTGCAATGATATTAACTCCACTTTCCAAACTGAGTCGTTTTAACAATTTTACATTTCTGGAAATTCCCTCTACTGTATTGTCCACAATTGTTTTACCTCCAAGAGCTTTGTATCTCAGAATTTCATCTAAAATCACATCTTTTGTATCTGCATCATCCATTTTTAAATTGTAAGCCAAACTATACCTAAAGATTTTTTAAAACAGATCATGTTTTTGCATTCACTATAATATATAGCGTATTGGGCAGCTTATGTAATTTATTTTTCTCACGGGTATTGCCGAATTATTCCCATATTCTTAAGCTCGAAAGACTCTTTCCCACCATTAGGATATAAAGGCAATAGTCTTGCAGGAGGATCCCGGTAAACGCAATCAAATTGCATGTGCAAATGTTCATGTGTTAATGTGACTCCTAAATCACCCGGGGAAATCCGGCCGGTTACTACACAAAACATTTTGAGGGTATTATTTCTTCAATCAATGAATTAACGGAAACAATTAATTAAACCTAAAGATAATTTGCATTACATTTATGTAAATGAATTTGTCTTACCAGTTACAACAGACATTATTGCTTTTAGTTTATATAGCAAAATCAAAAAAGAAATATCACCCGGAGCAAGTTCCACTATGGGAAATCAAAACGAAATAAATATTTGTATTGTGCAACGCAAACCAAGTTTAAATTCTTTTGCTTACACAGTGCATACGTGTCTGAATTGAGCTGTAGTTCAAGTTGAAGTCTCAATGAGTAAATATACCTATTTAATGTTATCGGCTTCTGATAATCGTATGATCCACTGTTGTTTACCATTGAAAGTAGTATGCAGAATATAACGAGTAAAGCATTAAACTATACATAGCAGCAGTTACTGAATGAATTCATTCATATAAGTATAACAGAGGTATAATTAATATTAGAACGCATTTGACTAGGATTAATGATCGAAGTGATATGATATCGTAAATCCGAGATATAAATACATACAGTACTCAATGTAAAAAAATGTGTACACGAAACATCTAAGTTATATTCATATACATAAATAAATTACATGTAAAATTAATTGCTTCTGTCCTGGTCTGACCTGGCTATATGTATTGCAGTGGCATGTAATAAAGTTTATAACGTACAATATGGCTATGCTCACTTACTGTTATTAGTAACTTACACTTGCCTATATACTTACATAGTACATACTTGTCAATGATTGTATGAAAACTTTTCTTTGTTGATTATATGCAGAATGCAGATTTTCGTCCGAATGAACGGATATGACATGGACTTTCATTATATATACATATATTATTATATTATATCTAACATGTAATTTAGTTATAGAAAGCATAGTAAGCAAGTAGTTGGTACTTGGTAGTTGGTACCTTCATATTGATTTTTGCAAATTCCATTTCCTGAATGAAGTTAATTACACAGCAAAGCCAAACTGAAATTCAAGCAAAAATTTTTATGCTTTTGGACTGGCATTACAGTAGAAACAGTATATTTGTGATATTTGCAAATGCTTCAAAATTTTATGTAACGCTCCATATACCAGCTTTCTATTTTATTTGCTTTGAATTCCTTTAAGGACACGATTTCCGACCTTTATTGTTATTCTATCTTGAAATTAGAGTACGGGTAGAATGAGATACTTATATGTAATTAAAGCCTTTATTGCAAAGAACATAAATTATGCATTAATCATTCCTGGTGGGTTTCGTTTAGTTATTAATTATCCCCCATCAGTACATGGGCCACATACTATCTATAACTAAATATTAGTATATCGGTGGCTACAAAAATTGTTTTAATTATTGTAGTTTATAGAATGTACGCCGTATGTAATAATATACATTTATTTAATTTTTAGTGATAATAAGATTAACAGGTGTATTAGGACCAATAGCCGTCTAGTAATTGTTCTAATTAGGATCTTAGTTATTCCTTACCACATAGCAAATTCATGTGCTGTCTGTATATATAGGACTAAGAACTCAGTCAGCAGTAGGAATATATGTCTAAAGATGCTGTAACACAAATACAGTATATTAATGCTAGGATTTTGCGAATCATCTGGGAAGGATGTTATTACGCAACGCAAGTCACGTTGACTAACGTACGCCTCTCACGGAGGAAAGTCAGATATATGGACATACTTATAACCACAATCTCAAAGTGTACATAATATTATTACTTTCTATATGTACATATATCCATCAGGTTTGAAAATATATATAGTATCACTCACTCCTGGTATTTCTCATATTTTTAAGCAACATAGTTCCTAAATGTACATAATCAAAATCTATAGTGAATGCATGCATATTAAGTAGTTGTGGTACGCAAAATATTCCTACTATCTACATACATACTCTGTTTATATAGGAATTCCCCTCCCTTCATTGTTCACGAAAGAAACTCAGGAATAAATATAGGAAGCTGTATACTTCTGGTTTTTGCATGCATCTATAATCTATACGTAGTAGTAGTATTTGTTCAAGCTATGTAAAGGATTCAATTAAATATGCAATCTACGTAAGCAAAGGTAAATGCACTCTCTATGGCGTTTGAAATAGCTATGATCATGACAGACACTATTGAATTATAGCATATCTTTATAAATATAAGAAACTTGCATCTATATATAGTATACAGCAATGCTTATGTATGTACTATGTAGTCTTGTATACTTAAAGGACTTGTGTTACTACATGTGTTTATCTCCAGCAAAATTCGGCTCACAAATTTTACATCTGTAGCCTGATATGTACAGCTGGATGGAAGAATACGCTAAAACCTTGTGCAATGGTGTAACTGTACACTTTAATAGCTATACGACTGAATGGTGTACCATTTCCTTGCAAATTCCAATTTGCAATCTTCCAGTTAGTGTCGTATAGGTTTTAGTACTAACAATAAGTGCAAGTGGTAAAAGCCTGGCCTGTACATCTCATATCTGTATATGCATCTCCGCAAGAGTAGAATAGTTTATTTCATCCTGCACTGTGTCTATGTCTATATACTTATAAGTAAAAGACGTCACAAGACCTTTCTCTGAAACTATCAACACTCCGGGCTTTATGGCTTTTTGTTTTGCTACGACGCAGCAACGCAAAGTTGGCTCATTTGATCCGAATCTACTCTTCTCAGCTCTTGACATCATCCAATTGCAATTTATTATTGGACTAGTTACATATAACTACATTAGGAAGGTAGGTATATTATTACCTACCTTATCCTTTCCTCTTAATCTACAGTATTTGCTGGCAGATATTTTCAATATCTTCCTCAACTGTCAACGTCACGTCAGGACAGTAGCAGCTTCCTAGTAAATGCGAGAGAGAAGAGAAGTGAGAAAAATACTTTTGCAACGTAAACAACTTCTTGTTTTTGTTTCTGAACGAGAAGTCTACCCTCTACTACACATTATTGAAGTACTTTAAAAAGGTAAGAAAGCACTTTACATATAAAATTATAACTTATTTAAGTAGCTATCTGTATTCATATTATTCAACATGTAGTTTCAGGTTTTAACTTTTACAAGCTGTGTACGGTACATAAAAATGGTTAAGATAAACAACTACTTCGTGCCGAATAGACAGTTAACGACTTATTGCTTCTTTAGTCAACGACGCAACGTGATATTCATGTTAAAAATGTTTTGAGCTATAAGCGTCTAATCCAGTAAAGTTATTTACTTTTCATTACTACAGATGAGATACAGTAGACTCGCAATTTTTTTATTGCACTTACACATAGATTATTATTTTATCATTTCTATTTACTTATGTCCATTGTCCATAGAAAAGTATAAGTCTTAAGTTGGTGTTGGTACTGTCAGATCGAGTACTGAGTATACAATTACAAGTATTCAGTGTATATTCATCTCATTATTACCATTGTAGTGCGTTAACGCATACATCAGGATCAGAGCAGCTATTTAGCTATCACATTTCCATTGTAACTCACTTGGACAACTTGGACATATTGACCCTATCAATAACTATATATTTTACATAGCCTTTAGTTATTTGTGCTTTTTAGGCTGGTGGGGTATCCCACTCTTTTTTGCAGCACTACCCTGTAATGATATTTTATTCAACTTCATTGCAATTGCATATCTGTAAGATTCTTTCACTAAAATACTTTGTCTTGTACTCGAGTTACACCTGCTTTACCTAACTCCAATTTAATTACATCGTACCTATTGTAAGAAGATATTTTAATCAAGTATTTATTTTATTTATATTTTTAACCATAATTAAGTAGCAAATAGTAAAGATATATTCATGATTGGACAAAGGACTAACTGTTACTTGCACTTGGGAGTCATGTAATTCTATGCTACATTTATAAAAGTCTAATTAATTCTGTAAGAAAGTCATATTACTTATCACAAACTTACTTTAGGATTGATTTCCTTGATTTATTTTCAATCGACCTTATTTCCACAACCCCACCAGGGAAAACGCATCCATTTTCTCCCTTTTTCCGACCCTGTATCCCCAAAAAGTGGGGGGATCCAAACCCTGTGTCTATTTTGCTATTTATTATTATTTCGGCATTGACTTGTCAGTATAAATATAATATTTCTTTACAGAGTTTTGATCAAAATGGACAATAAAAATATGAATTGCCCACCGCCACCTTACTCAGCCGTGGGTCAACAGCAATATCCAGGGGATACGGCCTATCCAGGTGTTTCGGAAATGCATATGCCCGGAACTGTACCAGATGTTGGTTTCTCTCAAGGATTTACTAGTGGAACTGGGAACGCTAACTACTTGGGTCCTCAGATGGGATTCCATGTTCCCCTTGAGCCTGCTGAAGTGAACGTTTCCCACCACAAAGAAGAAATGAGGGCTCATTTAGTGGAGGACCAGGATGAGAACAGGATGAATTTCTCTGAGAAAACTATTCGAATGGCTTTTATTCGGTAATCATGTCTTATAAGCATTTATCCACTAATTTACTTCGGGATTTATTGCATGACTAGTTTTTATTGGTCTTCTATTTGAGATTTTTCTGCTTTTTCCCCAAAATAGGAAAGTCTACTCAATTTTGATGGTACAACTGCTGCTGACAACAATTATCATTACTCTGTTTTGTTTCCACAAAACAGTAAAAAATTGGGTGCAGACGAACACGTATTTTATGTGGTGTTCATACGCTGCTGCAATCATTCTTCTGTTTGCAATAACCTGCTGTGAAAATGTCAGGAGACGATCCCCATCCAATATGATCCTCTTGGCTTTATTCACAATAACCTACGCAATCGTTGTGGGCACTATCAGCAGCTTCTACAGGTAATTTCTATAATATCCCCATTAATTAATGAGCAAATGAATAGCTAGCGGTAATTTTTTGGTATATATACTTAATTTTTGATCTTTATGTTACTCAATAGTGCTGAGTCGGTTGTGTTGGCTGCTGGAATTACTGTCGTTGTTTGCTTGGGTACTAAAACTTTATATATTCAAGAATTTACTTTATGTCCACCATTTATGTTACTATATTTGTACACAGAATAACTAATATACTTATTCTGGACATAGGTCTAACGATATTCAGTTTCCAAACGAAAATTGATTTCACTACATGTGGTGGGATGCTCTTCGTGGGCTTTATCATTCTATTCATGTTCGGGATTATAGCCATATTTCTCAGAAGTTCTTTTCCCTTCATTCATATGGTGTATGCAGCTGTCGGAGCTCTTTTCTTCTCCTTTTACTTGATATGTAAGATTATTTCTATAAAGATAAATTCTATAGAAATTATATTGCGAATTAGCACAAAAATGAGCCTGCTTCTTAGGAGTTCTTCGATTTTTGTGATGCCAATTATTATCTCTATAATTTTGTGATCTACAGATGACACACAGTTGATGATTGGAGGGAATCATAAGTACAGGTAAAAATTATGTTACATTATATGCATTCTTTACTTTACTACTAATTGACATAGACAAAAATCAATGTAATATATACGAGGCAATATTGTACGCCTGATTACAGTTATCAAACTAATTAATTTTTGTCTTATGTACTATTAATAGTATTCTTACATAGATTGTATGCTTACTTTGCAGCATTTCTCCAGAGGAATACATATTTGCGGCTCTTTCTATTTATACAGACGTCATCATGATTTTCCTCAGAATTCTAAGCTTAGTTGGTAATAGGAACTAAACATTCCCATTGCAAATCAAATGTAGTCTATAACATTAGATACCTGTGAAGGTTAGTTTGTATTTAGTACTAAACGTATGTAGCCATATTAATTGTGGCGCATTTGTTAATTGCCGAAAGGGTGGTGAATATTATTGTGAACCGTTACTCTCTATATGTACATACCTATGTATATGCAGTGGGAAAATTGCAAAATGAACTACATACAATTTATTAAGTAAGTAGTTCAAAATTTCAAAAAGTATTTGATGTTACTATGCTAAATATTAGGTAAATAATTATACCATAAGCGTGTTATACTCTAATCGAATGAGATATTTACATGGAGAACGTTAAGGGACTGAAAGTTTTACCAATAAAGTAAGCATATATTTACCGCGTGTACAAAAGCATTAATAATTTATATGCCCCTTAATTTACAACTTAATAGATTTTACGCAGTTAATTACTACGTATCAGGTATTTAGCTACATAAATGTACCACATTTATGTTTATGTTTAGATAGTAACTCTACTAATAATAAGATGTGAGAAACGTTTATTAAAGCCAAAATGTTGTCGGAGAGTGAAATGAAGGATATTATTGGAATAAATACAATAAGGATGAGCTAAAATAATATAAATGTTTAATTAAGATGTACAGCTGTAAGGTAAAAGTGTGAGCAAGATAATAAAGATTTCTTTTCGTTTCTTTGCTACATAAACGAAAATTCGGGGAGAGTAAGATTGTAATGCAGTATGGCTGCGAACTGGACTGGATGGACTGTTTGAATACAATATTGATCTATGTGTAGTACACACTTAGTTACTTAAATAAATCAAGATCGTTAAGATACCAAGCTATGAGTGTGATATATTGCTTGTAGCTATGTATAGTATTATAGTAATAAATGTTTTACAAAGATATCCCTAAGTATATATTTTCTAGTTTTCAATTTCCATTTTCAATAATCTAATTTAGGTGTTAGTTGAATAAATTCTTTTTTTCTTGTGATACATACATAAAGCATATGAATTTAAAAATTCCAGAAATATTTTTAGTTGTTACGAGAATTTCAAATATGAATATAATTTTCCCCTATATGTATAATGGAAATTCTAATTGTGTAATGCATACCGTATGAAAAGTGATGATTCACGATTCAATAAAATTATCAAGTTCTTAAAATATAATAATATCAGGTTCGGACACACTGTCCACATCACATATTAAAAAGTTACAAAATTGAATCTTTGTACTTTGACTGAAAGCTCGTATTGCCACTTTCCACTGTGAAAGATTGCTTGCAATAACTTGCAATAACTGAACTTGTACTAATTTTATGAGTGTACCGATTTTAACTAGTGTAATATGTATAATTGATGTAATTTTTCCAAACTTTGTTCAACTTAATATTGTTTTCCTGAGAGATTATTGGAATGAGCTTTATAATCAAGTATTGAGTTTTTAATCGAGCACCTAAAATCGAATGTGTTACATCTACCGTTAGCTATAGAAGAACCCGTATTTAGTTGTTAAATGATAATGCTACTCATGTACACTACTACTAATACATACTACATACAATGTGCCATGTTATGTCAAAATGTCAATTCTCTTCTCGTGTGATTATTATAGTTCAATGGCTATAGCAGTATGCTGACCTAAATGTGTGACAAATAAGAATTAAGTGAATTAGATTAATTGAAACTGGGTATAAGGCAATGTATTAAAATGTAGTTCTTTCTGAGTATGCCTCCCATTATTACCGAAAAATATTCTAACGAATGGGAAATTAAATACATACAGCAATTAATGTCCGTATAATACTTACCTGAGCACTTGACGTGTACTGGTCAATTAAATACACCTGTAAGATTAAGACGGTTACTCTACACCCAATTGGAATTGAAAATAGTGGGCTGTGCAGTCCAGATTAACCTAACAGATTATATTTAAATAATTAAATACTAACAATAGTAATAAGTACATACATGCTATGTAATACAATCAAAATGTGTAATATCTGTATGTCTGTACTGTATTGCATTTTTTTGGATGATCAGTTAATACTTAATGCGTTTAGTTGACGTGTCATGTATAGTTGTATTGGTGTACTAAATGTAATGTAAAATGTTAACTCTTTAATACATTAATACTGTGAAACAACTGAATCGAAACAATTCTGGAACAATTTAAAAAAGTGATTAACGGATTTTCTTGTCGGTAGCCTATAATAATTATGTTTTAGTGATATAGAGTATAGTGGTTACGTTACAATTTACAATATTATAAAACTCAAGAATCGAACCGAGAAATCATTTTCTGGGAACAATGATACAATATTATTAAAATCAATATAATTTGTCTGTGTTAAAAATTAATTATTTGTTAACTCGTCTAAATGTTAAAACATGTAGTTATTGTATTACAATACAAGAAGTTAGGTAATTGTAGTGGTATCATAAAATTAGGTATATAGTACACATGTCATGATATCATGAATTAGCAGAATGCATGTAATGAAATAAAATAGTTAAATAAATAGCAATTAATAATCCACATAAATTAACGAATTTAGATAAAGAAACAATGAAACAGTATTATCGAATAGACTTCCGTAAAACCAATGAAAATGGAATTCCTATATATTTTGTTGCAAAATGCTGTAAGTTTTGTTATTCTTTAGGAAATTGTTAAAAATGTTCCGAGTTTGTTCTGTGATTTTATAATGTACCTTGCATACAATTATACTTTATTATTAGCTTTAGTAAAATGTTATACCCCTTCGGGTAGGATGGATACTTTCTTTGTAATTGGATTCATCATTCTGTAAAGAATTCAAAAAATAGTACATATTTTGTAAACTTCGTTACTATACTGAATAAACTATATGCTTCAAAACGTACTGTGTACTTAAGTGGGTAAAATCTTAATTGAAACCAGAGAGGATGGGTAAAAATGACATTACTTTGTAAGGGAATATCAAAATACGTTATTCATATAACACCCTGTCTTCTTTTCATAAGTAAATAGGTGGTAATCAATTGATCGCTTAATTGTGTATGTATTGTTATTTTTTAGTAACATTGCATTATTTCGAAAGTTGTATGTAAGAGAATCCAAATAAAATTCACAAAATAATAGATACGTTAGGAATCACAGACATGTGTATGTATTTGTATGTACAGACGGCGTGAGTCAATTAGTTCACAGATTTTTTAATTTACAAAAATAAATTAGCAAAAAGTGAACACCAACAGCACCCGGGGTTCCCAGGCGGTCACCCATCCAAGTACTAACCGGGCCCAACATTGCTTAACTTCAGTGATCGGACGAGAACTGGTGTGTTCAACGCGCTATGGCCGTTGGCAAATGTTAACAGAACTTTCCTGCTACTTATTTTGCATTTCTTCATATATATAACAATTTTTTATAGCACAGTGTATACATACGTAACAGAATACAGAAGTACACTTAAATTATCTGAAGGAGATTTTCAACCTTTGGCGTTTCATTGTTTACATGCAATTTGCAAAATTACAGCTTTTATTTAACTTAAAGTAGAAATAGAGTTATACAGGGTGTCCATTTTAAAAAGACATGTGTATTTAGATAGGGAGTATATAAAAGGTGTCACAGTGACCTAACTAGGGATTGGTAACCCGACATTTTATACACGATTCAAAAGCCCAACTTAATGCAATTCAGCTAAACTTGGTTTCATCAAAATCGGTCGATAGTTAATGGGTCAAAGGTCAGATTGAAAATAAAAAATCGAAATCAACTTTTTTAACTTTTGTGAATATTTTAGAAAATTTTTAATTTTTCGTAGTCCAAAATGGCAAAATTTCCTTGGAAAAAGTTTACTTTTGAATAGACACTGTTTTTGGGCCACAAAAATTAGAAAATTTAACAAAAGTTAAAAAAGTTGATTTTCGATTTTTTATTTTCAATCTGACCTTTGACCCACTAACTATCGACCGATTTTGATGAAACCAAGTTTAATTGAATTGCATTAAGTTGGGCTTTTGAACGGTGTATAAAATGTCGGGTTACCAATCCCTAGTTAGGTCACTGTGACACCTTTTATATACTCCCTATCTAAATACACATGTCTTTTTAAAATGGACACCCTGTATATTGAAATTGGATGAAGATGGCTTTGCAACTTTTGATTGCTCAAGCTTTACAATTGACAATTAGAGCGCACTTAACCTGATTTCTAGGTTCAGCAAGCTCTAATAAATAGTAGAATATTAATATTTATGATGCCCATGGTATGTAAATGGGTGTTAACTTTGGGTTTGGGTTACAAATTAAATAACTCTAAATGACTTGGGCTGTACTGCAAAATCACTACTTAATTTGTGAGAAACGTCATTAGAAAAGAATTTATTGAATTGTTTTAAGTAATTGATCTACATGGTTATTTCCTTGTTTCATTGCAATTGTTAAAAGATTGTTCGAGATCTCGATCTCACCTATCATATAAATACTTAATAATTTGTCTCTACTAAAAATAGGTATTTACACAATATAAATATTCACAGCTTTCATACAAATTCCCTGTAGAAAAAATGACAATTTGCATTTATCCATGTATGCTGCCATTGTCTTCATGCATCATTAGTGAGATTATTCCATACTGTAAAATACAGATACCTAAACCTAAGTACTTAAGTGGTAAGTACATATAAAATTTTTACTTATGCAAAAAATAAATTAGCAAAAAGTAAACACCAACAGCACCCGGGGTTCCCAGGCGGTCACCCATCCAAGTACTAACCGGGCCCAACGTTGCTTAACTTCAGTGATCGGACGAGAACTGGTGTGTTCAACGTGGTATGGCCGTTGGCAAATGTTAACACATCTTTCCTGCTACTTATTTTGCCAATCTTCATGCATGTAACAACTTTCTATAAGTATCGCTATGTATTATGTATACCTAACAGAATACAGAAGTGCACTTAAATTAGCTGAAGAAGATTTTCAACCTTTGGCGTTTCATTGTTTACATTTTACATGCAATTTGCAATTACAACTTATTTAACCTAGTACAATTTGAAATATTGAATTGAATTTATATATTAATATATAATACGTGCCCTACAATAATGGAAATGATATAATGTGCTAATGACATAATATTTATTATGGAGCATGAGTATTATTTGATATAGTATGTAAGTCGTATACCTAATTTAAGCTTCCAAGCGACAGAATATCATATTTTTGCTGGAAAATAACTGATTCTGGTACAGCATTTTTAAACCATGGAAATGCACCGTGATAAAAGTAGTGAATTTAGTGAAGACGTTTACGATAGGTATTAGTATGCATTAATATGTATAAGTCTTAAAAATACTTGTAAACCCGAATACTGTGTCCTTGTGACAACTTTTCGATGCGAAAAGCAGTGAACGTTTAATAAAATGTTATTATATTATGTACGTATTATATTATACCTACCTGTTAAAAGAGGTACATGCGTGCTATGTAGGATTTCAGATCGGAGTTCGAGCTCCCTGTCCTTCTGACAATGAGTGTATATTGGATTGTTCTACTTATTTATATAGGTTGTGTGTACAAATGTAAAAGTAGGTGAAGCGAAAGCACAATTTTCTTTAATATTTACATGAGAGAAAATCACAGTGCAACTTATATTTAGTTTTATCCTGTATAAATGGTTCATTTTAACGTAGAATTTCACGACACACTGTTGTTGTTGATGTGCCTCCACCAATTTAATTAGGTATTCAATTTTTAAGAAAAAGTAATACATAATGCGTTTTCTTAAAATATTATTATCGTAGTGTACTTCAATTCTATTCTTTAGTGTAGGTACTCACTAAAATGTAGAATTTAGGAATAGGGAAAGGTGCTTTATTGTTTAAATCAATTACATCATTACCTTAATTGTCCTGTTATTCAATTGTTTTAGATAACTGCTTCTGAACTTACACTGTGTTGTTTCAAAAGTCAAATGTGGGCAAAAATTTTGTGAACTTTCTCCTACTTTCCCCATTCTTTTCAAGCACTTTTCTCGTAGAAATTAGCAAATTGAAGTTTAAAAGACTGCGCTAAATATTTGTGGGTAACCCTTTTTAATCTATAAACAAATATTAAAATGCCCAGTTCACAAACTGTATAGTGAAAGTAGGAGAAAGCATATACATTTTATTACCTGTGTCCAGATTTATGACCGTAATGTAAATACATACACATACATAGTAGTACATAGGTATAAGACATAATATGATAATGTTGCAGGTAATATTCTGATTTTATTTTACAGACTCATAAATATCTACAATTACATTTATATATCTACAAATTGCTTTAACAAGAAAAATCAAAATGGAAGGCAAACAACAATCTTTCAATCCCCAATTTCCTTATCCACATAATCCACAACCTCCAGAAGATGAGCAAAATAATTACCCACCCCAATACCAACCTCAGGAGGATTATCCAGCCCAGGTGGGCCACCCTCAACACAATTATCCACAGGAGCCTCCTCCTCCGTATTACGCAACACCTTATCCTCCTATAGGAAGATGCATTTCCTCTACGGATAATCCAGGATATTATGGGATAACGCCAATGAGTGGACCAATGCTACCTGGCCCACCAGTCCCATCTAGCCAATCAATATCTTGTTCACAGCATCATTGTAATCGTGAAGAAATGAAACCTTACACGGATGAAACAAATGGCCATTTAGGTTTTCCTGAACAAAGTGTTCGGTTGTCATTTCTAAGGTATGTAAAAATTATTGTCAACTTTTACCAACTTGTGACATTTAGACTAAATTCCTGATTTCGTCCATGCTATTTTAGCTTTTATTTATTACAGGAAGATATTTAGTATCCTAACTGTACAACTCATGGCAGCCACGGGAATAATTTCACTTATCTGCTTTCAAGCAGATTTAAAACACTGGACTCGTATCACACCCCAATTTCTTTGGGCATCTTATGCTATAACAATTGTTTTACTATTTACTATTCGGTTTTGCTGTGAAAATATCCGAAGACAATTCCCCGCAAATATAATCTTCCTAATTTTGCTCACCTTATTGTATAGTGTCCTCTTAGGAACAATATCTGCAAGATATAATTGGTAAATTTTCTTTCGAGTACCATTTACTTATGTAATTTTATTTTGGCATATTGTTTTGCAATTCTATTAAATCTTTTTTTGCAGCGATGTTGCAATATTAGGTGCAGGGACTACAACCATAGTTTGTCTCGGCCTGTTTGCTTTCACATTCCAGAGGACAATTGATTTTACAGGAATGAGAGGATCTTTACTTGCTATCGTCATTGTGCTTTCAATTTTCGGAGTACTCGGACCTTTATTTAGGCACAAATTTCCTGTCATGATGATGATCTACACAGCAATATGGTCATTGCTGTTTTCAATTTATTTGGCCTACCAAACTCAGACGATAATGATGGGAAGAAGGAGGTATGCTAATATTTCCCCTTCAGAGTACATTTTCGCTACTCAATTGTACTGGTCATTTTGAAAACTGGTGCATTGGTGATTTGGTGCATTGAATTGTAAGAACATATCAAATTTTGCATTACAAATACGTGTTGGATTTTTTTCAATTAAGTATGCATATCTACTAAACTCATTGTATAAACTGCTAATTCATTTGCCATATAAGGAGCAGTTCCTGTGGCATATCAATACATGCCATACGTATATGTTTAAGATCTCAATTATTAAAAATACTGATAAGTTAACAAATATATTATACGCAGTTACAAAAAGCTAACACATTTTTGCACCAAACTGTAAATTGCTAACTTACAATCAAATAAAATTTACAAGAGTCCTAATGATTTCGTCAGTGTACCGAAATATTGTATTTTAATTTTTAGTTTTATGTAAAAATGCTCTGTTCCATAAACTCGTGTATCTTCATATTATTATGTACGTATGTAGTACCATGCAATGTACAGA
The DNA here is from genome assembly GCA_034694165.1 of Tomocerus mixtus. Lineage (NCBI taxonomy): Eukaryota > Metazoa > Arthropoda > Collembola > Entomobryomorpha > Tomoceridae > Tomocerus > Tomocerus mixtus. The sequence goes on along the minus strand of JAQFYC010002046.1, from coordinate 777 downwards.
TTGAGCTCATTAGACAAACTATCCTGTTGTTTCATTTGTAAAAAGTATTTTTAATAAGGAATTTAATATTAAACCTATTAAACCTATATACTATAATACTATACAACCTATACTAGCTATATCACACATATATTCCAGTTAAAATAAAAATTATCTATCATTCGCTAAAATCCGAATTAATTACCTAAGCCGTTTAGTACTAATATTGCATAATGCTTATATATGCTTTATAAAAGTTGAGTAGATCCCAGCCACAAAGCCTTACTGCGTATTTAATTAGTTTCTAATGTGCAGATACTTATGTAATAAAAAGGAAACCACAGCAGAAAATTTTTCCGCGTACCTTCTGTTTGTCCTGTTTTATATTTAAATTTAAAACATGCTAACTTCTATATGGGGAAAATTGCAAAATATCTATTAAGATTGCAATCCGTATGCATAAAACATGATTATTGCGCAATCATCGCATATTTTATAATACCTATTGTGTCTTCTTAGAAATCTGCACAAAATCACACCATCAGTTGATGTGACAATGCCATAAGTTAAATTCTAGTTTAATTAAATAGTTATACATAGGAGCTGACTCTTTATTGACGTCACAGTTTGCATACCATTCCTCGTATAACATGAACAGATACTTTTCGTGCTAAAAATGCACGTATGCATATGTACCACATTTTCATATAGGAAGTTTTAATATATGCGGTTGTGATACTAAAGCAAATTACTTATACAACTTGTACTAGGTAAAAGATACAACGGAGAAGGATGTCA
>JAQFYC010002045.1:0-28563 GCA_034694165.1 Tomocerus mixtus | reverse complement strand
TGCTGTGGCGAAAGCTAAGGGCAGAATTTCTCTTTTACTAACCTTATGTTACTTATACTTAGTTTAGTGCTGAACTTGGCTTTTCTTTTGCTAACTTGCACTAGCCATATTTTCTATTACTCTGTTACTGTAGTGAATGAACCTGCTGCAAGAGCCTTTCCTACCTAATGTTGTGTTATCTTTGGTTTTGCCAAGCTTGGCGTGGTCTGGTCTGGTTCTGGTTCTGGTTTGGCTTATTTCTGGCCAACTGAAGAGACTGAAGAGGAATTGATAGCTCTTTGTCTCGCACCTTGTGATCAAGTGAACTTCATAGGGGCGACTGAGTGAGTAAGTTGAATTTGAGTTGATCGTATTGGGTTGGCGGACTGAATGTGAGTGAGTTGAGTTGACTGCTATGGCGAAATGTTGAAATGCTTAAATTTTCGACAAGCTCAATTCAATCTCAATGAGAGTTAGTTTGAAGACAAAGTGAACAGAGACAAGGACAGAAAGGAACTGGTATCCCGACTTTAGTTAGTCAGTAGTTGTGCAAGCAAGCGCATGGAATAGAATATTGTACTCTCTGGGAAGAAGAGTACAAAAGTACAGAATACTCAGTACACATACATACTTCCTATTGCTACATCCATTCATATAATATTATATTATGTAGTATTACACACTCTATTTCTATATAACTCTGTGTCTCTCTACATACAAATATAAAGTAAAGTCAAGGCAAGGCAGCTAAAGTAAAGTAAAGAGATATAATATCTGTAATAAGTGCATACCGACCGTATTGCACTGTACTGTATGGTAGTAGTGTGCTAGCTTACTTGCTGGAAGCAAAGTCAAAGAGAACAGTATAGTTAGTATAGAGACGCGAACAGAGTAAAAGAGGCCCCCAAATTTTGAAGCAAATGGCCAACTATAAATCCTAGCAATAAATTTTATTACCCCCTCGTCGAGCTCCATGCCATAAATAACGCACCTAAAAGTCAAACGCCGCGAATATAACCTTTAACCATGCTAGCATACAGCTAGCCAAAGGAAAATACTACCTAGTATACAGTACACACTACTACAACATATATAAGTATATATGTACATAGAAAACAGAAAGGAGAAGTAGTGAGAGCAAGACAAGGCAGTGTAAACCAAGCCAAGTCTGAACTCAACTGAACTAAAGAGAAACGAGAAGGCAAAGCAAAAGCTTCTTCCTTCTCGGCTGCTCTCGAATGAGCCAAGCCAGGCTAAAAAGAACATTCAGGCAAACTAACCTAAACTGAAGGTAGATACTGATAGAGTTCTGTACTCTGACTCTGTGTGTATGTGTATGTGTATATGATACAGAAATTCTAAGCTCAATTCAACCAATATGTAAAGCTATATAGAGAGTATGTGTATATGTATGTACTACACATAAATACCTATAAATTTAATATAATATACTAGCAAAGTATAGTTACTTAATAGTACTATGTACAACAAATATACAATCCCGTTTAGTTTGCTTCTCTCTGTTTTACTTTGCAAGAGGAGAGGAAAGCAAAGCAGGCAAAACCATGACTTCAGTCGCCTTCACTATTAAACTGAAATGAACACAGAACTAGAGAACAAGAACACACTTTGCTTCACCATTCCTTCTACAAACTATGTATTATATAACGTAACACATTGTATTTAGTATCATCCTCTGACTCTGACTCTGACTCCGACTTGGCTTATATTGCATTGCCTTTGGCTCGTCGCAATAGCTTTTCCTCTGTATGGACTCTTATTGTTCTTCTGGCTTGCTCTGCCGTTCCTAGGTCGCCTTTTATTTGTATATGAGACAAAACACAAAGTATCTATTCTGTAAAGTAATGTATGAACAAGGTTGAATTTAACTTTTGACTTTGTAAGCGGATATTAGATATCTAGTACGTAGTAATACGTATTTTAGTGGAGTTAAGCTCGACAGGCTTTATAATAAATACATCTGTATTGTATACATGACATACCTCAGATACCTACAGCAAATAGCAAATACCTACTAAATGCTTTCGAGAAAAGCCATGTACCGAAAGAGCAAGAGCAATGTAATGTAACGGTCATTTTAAGATATTGTGGCAAGTTATATGGACTATGGACATTGGCCAGTAGGATGGAATGAATTGAGTTCTGTCGGGAATGTGAATGCTTTGGTTGGGGTTGACAGTGTACTGTATATGGAGGAATGCTATGCTGGGGCATTCCGTCCTCAATTCTCAGTGCCATCCATATCTCTATCCCATTGTCAATGTATTGTATAATATGAGGACACATAAAGTCACTTTAGTAGTTGGGCAATATAAACTGTTATATAATGTACACAGTTCAGATCTCACTGAGCTCTTGTTTTCTTTCTCCTTTGTACACTGAGGAATATTATAGCTAGTAGCTAAACTGTGTTCTGTTTTTGGTAGTTATCCTAACACAGGGAAACGACAAGTAATGTAGATAATACAGCCATTACGCATAAGTAGACTTAGGTATATGTACTTACATAGAGAACGGTAATGGAGAAAAGATACCATGTACAGATACTATGTTTGTGTATCTGTACTGTATAAAGGTGGCTGACTATGTCAAATAGGTTATATAATATAATGTATATATGCACCGGAGGCATTTCACATCCTTCCGTAGGAAAAGGAAAGGCAAAGGCACCAAAGCAAGTGGAAGCAAAAACAAGAAGGCAAACTCTTATGTATTTTTTCCTTTGACTATTTTGTCTTGTGTGGAAGTTGACTCGAGTGTGCACATATCTGTACTTACCACATACCCCCAAAGCAGTCGGTGTCCAAACAATAAGTTCCAAATAGATACTAGAAAAACCTCCTTATACTTTGTGCTGTATATTTATTACTTATAAAATACATAGTACTCCCTTTATTTTAGCCTGTGTTTTGTTGTGCATATTTGTTTCGCGTAAACTGAGAGACGTTTTTTCAGGTCCACATAAAAGAAACATTTTGAGATAGTGTTTTGTCTAAAGTACTTTCGTGAAGATCAACTTGGGGTATTCATACATAGATAATCTTCAACGAGAATTGTTGGAATGATAAATTTGAACTACACACACTGACTCCACTACTATAGTAGTATACTTGCATAAAAGATGGAAAATAATCTACGTAACTGTGTATAGGTGGTACCATACCATAAATACTTACTTACACACATATAATACTACCATATATATTGCATAAGAATGTAGCACATGATAAATACATGGCTGGTATGTACATTTGCAATTAACTGTAAGAATTTTTAAGTAAAACCTCCTTTTCAGCTTGGATGCGAAGGAAGTAAATAGTAAACGCTCCGAATAGCAAAATGCTTTCACTTCTCCGCCTTCTTTAGTTATATCAACTCTACTCTACAACTAAAACACGCTGCTGCACAACATCCGCATCACAGTGTGTGCCGTAAGTCTTTATTGCTATTGCATGGAACATAAAGCATAAAAGCTTGCTGGAAAGGCAAGACTGCTCTGCGTTTACTTAACTTGCTTTGTTGAATGGCAGGGCCGTAGCCAAACCCATTCCAGTGGATGGTTTAAAACAATATCTTGAATAAGTTAGTAACTACAAACTACAGAGAATTAGTTAGCTGCTGTATTAATGTCCTATTAGGGATCTCTACATTCATTCATCCCTGAATGGAGATATTTACGGCTTTTCTAAACTGCTACGGATGGCTTGTAGTTTGTATCTACTGGAATAAAAAACTTTCGCTTAGTAAGATGCATTACCACCGTACTTTGTTCTGCTATTACTATTTTGGCATACTTTTCTCCTCTTCTTCACTCACAAATTGGTTCTACATTCTTATAGCATAAACATAAACAATATGTTTTTACTACTTCTTTGCTTAGAGAAATCACAGATATTAACTTCGATAATACTCTACAATATACAAAACACTATTACAGATTCCCAAGTTTATAAAATGCCCAAGCTTGCATCAATAATACCTTTTGACCAGTAGTATAGCTGTAAGCTAATATATATTTCGCTAGCATTTTTAATGAAAACCTTGACATGTCCATCCTAGCTAGAGATATTATCAAGATACTTAGATAGTATTGAAGGGAATGTTGACACTGATAGTAAAAATAAAGTAATTACGTAACAGAAAGCTTATAAATTTGGGGAATCCACTTTTTCAGCAAAAAGTGTTCTTATCTAGAGTCAGTACATAGTATATAACAATATATTAGGCTTTGGTTTGATAGGTAAATAGGTGCTGCAGATGTATTAAAGATCTATGGTACATTTTTGCTATACCAAGGTCTACTTTATAAAGCATAGTGATTGTGAGGAGTATATAGAGCGTGTGTTAAACGTAATAAGTTTGACAATGTTTGAGTGTAGTAAATAGGTACCTATAGAGATAGTGCAAGATTGGAGGCTGTGGCAGTAGTGACCCTTTCTGAATTCTTTTTGTCCTCGCGTCTAACGGCTTATTTTATGGCCAATATGTTACACGATAAGAGTTTTATGGTTGAGAGACGTTTTTAAACAATATGTATTTTGAGTTTATGTGATGTCGTTATTACTTTGAAACGCTCTCATCAGTTCTCTTCTCTCTCTATCTGTTATTACTTCTCAGTACTGTTACCAACAAGTACATATCTTCACTAGTCATAGTCATAGGCATGTAATGTGTATCATTAGGTAGGCAGTAGGCAATAATATCTGGACGATATATATGACCAACTGAGGAAGAGATTGTAAATACACACATATTTTGTACTATGTGCTACAAAGTATGAACTTCATCGTCACATCAACTTTACAGATAGGAGTTGTTATGATGATAGACGACTTGTGTATGTAGTGTTTATGGGAGCGTTTACACGCAAACTAAGTGGGAAAGCTTGATATTTTAGAAATAGTAATGTGTGAAGTGACAATGTAAATGTATTCAAATCGTGATAAATAGTACAGGCGGATGTCCTATTTATTTAGCAAGTGCTTTTTGCTTCCTACCAATCGAAGTGATACACATAGAGTAAGTTGTTGCATTATTAATGCTGATACATAATAGTTATTTATGGGTAAATACTCTTCATAAGCCCATCTACTAGTATTAATATTACAGTACATAATAGTATGTATTGTAACATCAGTTAATTTGGCTACCAACGTAATACCCTTAAGTAAGTACCAACTATCCGAATTTATCAATTTAATTTAACAAATAAGATAATGCAGTAAATTTCAAATTTCTTCGTCTTCATGCAATGAATATGAAATCGAGATAATGAAATTGTTGATGGTTTCTATAAGTATGTAGCATTAAACTCAGTTCCGACGGAAGATGAGTGAGAGCATTGAACGTAAAGAGAGAGAACAGATTTCATGTACAAAATTAATATCAACACTTCATATGAAGGGCAAATGAAACCGTATTTACTTTACATATATGTATCTCACAGACATGTGCACATCAGAAAAGGAAATATTAAAATCTCATTCATCCATGCATATGCATCAAATTAAGAAATGATATAAATGTTAGGTATTTGTGCTACAAGGAGATCCGCAGTAATAATATGCAGGGAATAGTATTCACACAGATATGTTAATAGGTATACTATAACTATTTTAAGGATGAAGGCAATAAAGATGTGAACCCATAAAACAGCAAAATTACAGTCTCTGTTTAAGATTACCTTACGTCATTCATGATCACTGTATTTACAGGCATAAAATCTTCTGCCAAGTTTCACCACATAGGGAAGCTGAAAGGCAGATGAGACGCTTTGAATTTAATGTATGCATCTGTAAAGTTGGTAATATGGACGTTTAGTGATTCGACAGATGTATACAAGCACTTTTACAATGCTAGATAAAATACTAAGATAGGATAGGACTACTATATCAATTTGATTGATGTAGAGAGAAGCATATTGGTACACACATATGCATATATGTCGTAGGCACACAGTTCTACCAGGCCAACCAGGCACAATGTACTTGGCCTCTCTAGGCAAACGGTTCCTTGTTGGCCACTGTTTTTCGGATTTGCTTAGGATGTTTCTTTGAATTTCGAATGAAATTAAAATTTTAGTTTTCTAAACAGACGTTTTCTTTACTGATCTTAAAGGCAAACCTAATTTTCACACACCATACATATTTACGAATTTTCAAATTAAATGAATTTTTCGTTCATGAATTTTCTGTTGAGAACAAATCTTTAAAGCTTACTAATAGAGAAGCTACCGTAAGATATATCATCAAAAATCTATCGACTTGACATTATGAAGTTCAACTTTAATACCGTTTTTAGTTTTCGTTACAATTCGGAAAAGTGGCCAAAGTGAAACCGTATGCCTAGACACAAGGCTCCCTGTGCCTGGTGGAACTCTAGGGATGTGCCTACTATATTACTTAAATGCTTTATGTAAAAGGTACATGATACAGATAATATGCTGTATTTATTTATCTATTAAAGGCTTACTTTGCATAATAAGTTACAGGGTTCAAGGACATTTAATCAACTGGCAGACTAACTGGTGATATGATTTCAGTAGTAAACATAGCTTAACTAATATGTTGCCTCTTTTTGGAACTTCGCTTGCATTAAACAATATCGCTACGATTTAAGTCCCTAAAATAGTTTGGATGGAACTTATTACCTGCTTAGAACGGAAAAATTGTATTTCAAATACTAATTGCATTACTACTAGTACGTACAACCAGACTATGTCTAGTTACTTTACACAACAGACATCCAACTACATGGCCAACCTGTAACACAACTTTTGTTCAGTATGTTGAAATTCAAGTGTGTAATAATATTTGTACCGAATAAGACTACGTATTAAAATTTGAGATGGCCTATAGTATTATGGATGGCGCAACCCGTGACGAAAGGGCACTAAACTTTAGTGTATTATATATTAAAAAACTTTTGGATGAAATTTTATTAATTTTTACAGCCAAAATTATTCCTCTGACAGAACTCATTAGAATTCATGGGATTTGTAATTTGTCCTTTGCTTTCTTGATGGTAGTAAGTTACGCAAAAAAATAAGTTTTAATTATCAACCCTGCTTAATGAACTAAGGGTGACAAAAAGATTTTACATGACACCATTCGAGGACCTAAGCTTTCAGCTTGTGTGGTAGTTGCTGTAGCTCTCATATAAATAGTGTATTTTATCTGTATACTGCAGGACAACCTACGTGTATATATAGAAAGTGTATGGTTCCGTTTTCCATAACATTACCTTTTGGCTTCCTTCTTGTCTACAATTTAATGAAGAACTGTTTTTGAATGCACCTATCCTTTTGTCAGTGGAAGATTATATAATTTTCTTGTGTACACGTTCTGCAACTATCCACAGTTGTAACATTAGTAGACATGGACCGTTTCCTTGCTTTCGTTTGTCTTTTGTACTATGAGTAGTAATGTTTCTTGTTAGCAGGGTGCCTTGTATTCCCATCCTTCCCTAGGATTGTCTAATAGTAAATGTAAACTTGCATAGCAGGGCATTTGACTCGTTAAGTCTTGCTAAGCATGCGGTAGGTTGATTATAGATGAACACATTAAATTAGATAAGATTTGTATTCAGTTCAGTTCAGATGAGCAGTCATCTCATTCCAAGTCAAGGGAACTTTAGTATCTTGTCTCCTCTGTCCTTAGTTTAGGGACAAGAGGAGCTTTAACTGCATTGTATTAAACGAACTTTACACAAAACTGAATCTCTCCTCGTCCCATTCTTATTATCATGGAGATAGGCTTGGCTAAACTTGAGTTGAATTAGGAAGCCGTAAAAGAGCGCTTATGATGATGAGAGTAGAGCAGAGATGAGGAGGGCGAGCGAGAGTCGCACAAGAAAGAGAAACAAGAGAATCTGCTGAACTATCTACTATGTACATATATACTTTGGTCTTACATAACTGAGGAGAAACGGTTAGGTAATTCACTATATCAACCCATTCACTACTGGTCCTCCTGATACAAAGTAAAGTTACATTATAGCAAAATACGAAAGTTACTAAATTTAGTTTCCCTAACTGATCTTCCATCTTTTAAGATAAACTACGAATGGGTGAAATGTTACTTGGGTTGAATTTGCTATTCCATTTTGCAACGTTTATAATAATTGTAATTTCTATATAGTATACGAAATTATAGCTAACATTAGATATCCACGGTTTCATCCCTCTGTATTTACAATCTACATTCATCCGTAGCAATTTATCGAGATACACTTGCTGATTTGACTGCTAAATTGGACCCATCAGCAACACAGGTCCCACTTAAGCTAAACCTTTAACTCCAAATGCATGTAATTTGTATATAGTCATTATATTGTATGTGTAAACAGAATCCTTGCAATGGAAATATCAGAAGAACATCTGAAAACAGTTGACGTTCTTCAGGATAATCGATTCTGTTTAAATAGGAAAGGGTTTAGGCCTTATTACTAATACAAGTACCTATATATATAGTAGAGGTATTAGATACAAATAAATAATTCTTATTGCTTGATGCTGTATATACTATGTGTACATGTACAGATTAAGGAAGATACAAAATACGAAATGATATTCCTTTCTTAAGCTGATTGTGGGTAAAGTTAAAAGTGATGGATAGGTGAGGCAGGGGGCCAGAGGATTATATCAATATCGATATAATGTCTTCATATACTGATATACTATCCTTACTTGGTATTTATTGCACAGATACAATACACATAAAACATATCAATAAGAATAATTCTAGTGAGTAGAAATACATATAGTAAATATAAATTAGTAAGACATATTTACACTCACAGTCCACCTTATCAGTATTTCCTTCTACCTCACAATATATCAATTTCATGTACACTAAGCACAATTATGATTGCTTACTTACTATAGGTACTTATCTATTAACCTTGACTATTATATTTATAAAGTCTAAATATTGGAATTGTATAGGAGTGGTCTAACGCAAGAGCTATGTACAATGTAACATATGCAAGCAGACAGATAAGTCGGGAAGAAATTGAACATGTATAACGCGTCGGCTTAGCTGGCAAGACAACCTTGTCTGGCAAGTATAAAAGCAAACAGAAAAGATAGGTTAGTGATATGATACGTTAAATGTTGAGTGAGCAAAGCCCTTTGTATTCTGAGTGAGACTGAAAGTACGTACGTGCAAGTGGATCTATATTGATGTGGTGTCAAAGCGTTTTGGGTATTTGATGTGTAAGTCAAAATATTTATGAATGAAGATGACAGATAAGCTGTTGATAAAGCTTTTTGGATTTGAAACAAAACAGAACATATCTATGGACAAAATAATATAAGCTTCTAATTGTTTGACACGCCGAAGTGGTAAAGGATGTCTAACATTAAATAATGTACATTTCTTGATGGATACTCTAGCATTTAGTCGGATTTGACCACTTATCGGACGGACTTGTGACGGATTTGTGTAGTTAGATTATCTGATGATCACTTGCTCACAATACTATTATTATTTATTTGGGAGCTCATCAATTCCAACAATATAAAGTAACGTATTATTCTATCAATTTAGATTCGAGAACTAGTATTATGTATCCTAAATGTTGTTTAGCTCATAGTAATTGTCAATTTAAAAAGTACACTAATATTTGCTTATTTATGAATGGTCTAGTTTTATGTCCGTCCGTAGCATACAGTATTATTGTAAATTATAAACACCCAATGAAGCCCTTTGCATAGGAGAATGAAAAGTCAGAAGTCAATCCTGTTGACCATTTGTAAACCATGGAAGATAACCATGAGAGGATCGCAAGAACTCAATGAATGTCATAGGAGTCAAGGTCTATCTTGGAATTTAGAAACTTGGGGTAGATGATGCTAGAAGAGACTGACACCTTTGCAGTATTAGATAATTTGATAGGAAGTATCTAGTACAGGCGTAAATATATACTCTAACAAGCAGAAATTGCAGCCGGCCTGTACATAATGAGTCCTTTCGCAGAAAAAGTAAATAATTGTAAAGTAATTCCAAACAAAAAGGTAGCCAGATACACAAGTACCTATGAACTTGTCTAATATCGTGTAAGTAAAATGCAAGGAAGCTCCTTACGAATGAGTGCATATTCCAATATAACTTATATGACTTGATATGTATGTATGTACATATATTTATTTATACTAGGTATATGTACTATAGGACCACATACGCATACGTACTAATTTTAAGAGAGCCTACAATTTGTTATATGATATATTTGGTATATATAATGTGTCGAACGAAGGATTCCTTCAGTCAAGGTGTAGGTCTGTGCTGTATATAAGTAGGAAAAGGTCGTATAAATCCACGTTAAATTAATGTAGGATGGATAAGAGTACAATGAACGGGATGGAAGAACATTTTACAAATAACTTTTCTGTCCATGTCTTTCTTAAATGGTAAAGGAAGTGGGAGAGCGACGGGTATGGCATTCGTACATTATTAGAGCACAGCCAGCACACATTACCTTCATGAATTCTTAGATATTTTTACGAAAGGAAAGTAGTAAATCTGCAACTTGGCTTTGGCTGGCTTCTTTTCCTCTGTTCTTGTTCTTTTTCTTACTACATCTACGGTGGTAACCTTCATGAGGTGGTAAGGTGAGGTAACTATCGTACAGTGGCACAATACCTACATACTTATACAGACAGAGTCAAAGTATTGGATGGGTCTTAATAGGATGAGAAGCAAGATTTTTATGGTGATGGCCTTTTCGATTCACTACACTTGAGTTTAGCTGGGATGAAAGGAAAGGAATGAAAGAAATAAAATGGTTGGACGGACGGATATGTTAGATGGTCCTTTTGTAATGTAGCGTTGGTTTGGTGGCTAAACTCCTCGTCCGTTTGCTCTGTCTGCGTGTGGCTTGGGTTTGGCTATGTGGAGGAGAGAAATGGATAGTGAGGTTAGTTGTAGATGAGATGAAGTTAACTTTGGTCTTCTCTAATATGTACCTATTCCAGCAGTTCACTGAATAGAGAGAACCAAAGTTCAGCTCAGTTCAGTTCAGTTCCTTTGAGGTTGAAGAGATGGAAATGGAATTGAAATGGAAGTCGGACTCGACTTTAGTGAAATGAGCTGACGCTCTCATCTCCTCTTCTTCACATCCCGATCAAACATACCATAACACCAGCACCACTTCCAACTTTCCAACCGTCCCATATTACATTTTATGTAGGTTTAATGTAATAGCAAACTATTAGTAATACCTACTATACTATATTAGTACTACATAGGAATCTACGTTAATTTAACATACTTATAGTGGAAGAATTGTATTTATTCATTCTATACATAGTAGTTCATTACTGTGCGTAACATATCCAAAGCCAGAGATCATATTAGGGGAAATATATAGAAGTATTGGCAGACATAATAGGTACAGTCGACTATTTTGTGGTAGAGATGTGCATGTAGTATATGTATGTATGTATGAGAAATAGAAAAATCAGAAAGAATGGGAGAGGAAGGAACCCTTCGGCACGCCATTACTGAAATGTGTCAAGTCTTCACTTTCTATACCAATCCTGTACTTTACTCTTCCTTCCCTGATTATTTCTGAGAGAAGAAGAGAAGTGGCCCATTGCATTACCATTGCTTGCCTTTTGTTGATATTACTACATATGAGTGTATTACTGCATGCAAACGATATATACTATATATACACAGTGTTATCTACATACACAGTCGTAGTAGTACGTACCTTTACTTATTATAGGACCGTAGGCGGAGGTAATAAACGAAAATATACATAGAATTGTTATAGTAGTGGTATGTATGAATGTTATGTACTTGTGCATGCATTCATAGCTTCGTAGATTCGCTAAAAGGTTTCCCGCTTTCCTTTGCAATCTAATTTGCGTCAACTACTTACTACCTGCTTTCGTACATTGCATTAGGCACAGTACATGTATGTGTGTTTGTATTTTGTATCTGTTCCTTAGGACAAAGGGAAAAAGACAAAGTCAAGCCAAGGGAACGCTAATTTTGCAATCCTTGTACTCATAACAATTGAGTATCTTCCGTTTTATTCTTACGACCAAAAAGTTGCCTATCTACTTGTTTGCAATAGTCCACAAGAGTAAAATCTAGCAGGTACACTAAAGCATGATGAACAGGCGTGCATTCTACAAAGTAGAAACTAAGTAAATTGTAAACAATATTCTTCTCGTAGAACTGAGCACTAAGAGACCATAACAAAGTACATGTATGTACATACACAGTACAATGTACGTTGAGATTGAGGAGAGAAGAATACTACGCACCAAAAGGAAATCTGGTAAAACAAAAGACTCGTCTGTAGTGAACAGGAGTGATTTTATAAAACAAAGCATGTCTTTTTCTCCAAAGTAAAGTATGCCTTCCCTTTCCTTGTTGGATAGATAATATAATGTAATACGTGCCACTCCCTTGAGCTATGCTTTTCTTTATTACATTCTGCTTTTATCCCGTATGGTCCTCGCTCATCCTTAGCAGCGTGACTATTTCGCTCCATGTGTATACTGGTATGGTATGTGTGTGTGTTCAAGTAGCTATCATATAAGTGTAAGTATATCTGGAATACTTATTTCTTTGTAGGTACTTATCAATAGCATGTATAAGGGAGAGGAACTGTTGTCGTCTGATACATGACTCTTATAAAAACACCAGCAAGTTTCTTTCCAGCATCACAATTGCATTACTTTCCTTTACTAATACTAATAACTTCCATACCTAATCGTATGTATACATGTCGGAGACAACGAGTCCTACAACTAATGGCTAATGAGTAAGACATTCTCTGAAACGCTGTTATTCTAGTGTAACTTTTTATTACATGATTACAGCATTTTATATGTCAAGGTCATTTAAAGCGATATATTATGTATTAATTTGTAATATTTATTAGTGTACATACAATTACTTTTTTTTTTTTTTTAGTACATTAGTTTCCTGGATTATCTGGACACATGGTGTTTTCTTTTGTGTGTTTTGACTATTATATTGACCATAAGGATTACTTGATGTAAATTCGTTCGATATGGCAAATTCCAATTTAAAGTCTTAATTATTGTCTGATTGACATTTCTGCCTAGGACATATGTATAGGTGCTATGCTATATTATGCTTTACATAGCTACCCTTTCATGTAGATACATTTACTCAGATGTGTGTTGTAGTACATGGTGTAGTAAACATATACATACCTACATACTTGCCTTTCATTCTTGTCGCCGAAAGTGGCTTGCTTTACTCTCTGTCGTTGACTGAGGTTTCGTTTGGTTTGTTAGTAAGTGTCCCTACTCTTCTCTCTATCTGCTATTTTCAAGTTTGAGCAGCAGGGATACATAGTTTAACGTAAAAGCTAAACCAAACATACATATCCGCCCAGCAGAGCCTAGGAAAGTAAAGTAGAGGAAAGGACTAGGGAAGACTGAATCACTTTAAAGCAAAGACAAGAATACGATAAGATTGAGAAAGGCGAGGAATAATAAAACATCTCACAAGGGATTCATTCCGCTCGCAAAGCCGCCAAGTGGAAAGAATGACATTAAAGCAACCGCGTTAGCGTCCTCTCTCTACGTTTTCCCTTTAGCTCGCTACACGAACAAAAACCAATGACATGGATAAAGAAATTCATAAAATGCTTTCTCTCGCAATTTCCAAAGTGAAATAACAGTGACATTTTTCCTACTATGTACTATGGAATTTAAAGGGTAGTCACTTGATTTCTTTATCCTTTCTTTGGGGATTAATTCAGATCTCAATTTCCTCTTATTTGTCAACCTTGTCATATTACATGAAAATCTAATTTCACTGAAATAATTAAATAACCCGAGACAGAAATGTAACCTAGCAGTCAAGTCAGTATCTTCAGTTCCCGAAAGGAATTCCGAGCGTAATAAAGCGTTTGATCAAAGTTACCTGTATACTTTGTAATATGACATACTTATACTTACTTACAAATATATAGTACTACAACCAAAGTTTAGTTTGCATTTATTCCGAAGTGTACAAAAAGGTTGTAATGCATTTAGGCAAAAGGCAATGCAATGCTGAAGTTTAGTTTTAGTAAATAATTTGAATTCATATTGATTTTATATAAATATTTGTATGTAATTTAGATACAAATTCCTGATAAATATGTGGAAGGCCCAATGACCAGAAGAATGGCACCCTAACGTCTTCATCGACACGAATGGCCCAGTCCAGCCAGAATAAGCGTGTCATGGTGTCAGTGTCTATTTGAGTTGATGTGAGGTATTAAGTAAATATGTACTAAATGCTTTACTGATAAAACTGTCTGGCTCTCCTTAGAATACAATGGAAAACATTGAGATGATGATGCCAATAATCCTATCATATGTTTGAAATGCAACGACAAGAATGAACACAAAGAAACAATCGTATCTAGGCAAAGCACTACATACAGCTTATAAGCGTATAAATACGTGTAGAGTAGATCCGATCAAAAACTGTTGGGAAGTACATTGAAGTGGACAAAAAGCATTAACTAAAGATTGGACACGGCTCCATCAAAAATGTGACAGAGTGCATGCAGCCATGTCTAGAAACTGCTCGTCATCATTAGTTGTCAATTTTAACTCTCTACTATTGGACTTTTATATCCACAAAGCTAATGCAGTTGCTTCCACTGCATTTTATTTCCAATACGAATGCACACAATGAAAGTGCATCAGAAGGCTACACTTACACTACATCCCATAAATGCATACATACAAAATGGGTTAGGAACTCCATGCATTTTTCCATTACTATTCTTTCTTATTAATGTCTTCATAACGTCAGAGTTATTAATAGAATGTAGGGTGTTCCTTTACCCTTTATATAAATCGTCGCATTTAGTGAAAAATTTACAGCTTTATTCTATACTTTCCGATAACTGTTAGGCTTGAAATAATATTGCGATTGTGAAGGTGAACTTCTTATAGCAAAAGACAATAACATGTACCGAAGTGAATTACATCAGCATATCGTCGCCTATATATCAAAATAGGCCAACTTAGCTTCTATTACAGCAAAAAAGGCAACTTGTGTTTTTCTTAAAGGCAGAAAAGGGAAACTGAGAGTTTGAAAAGCTGTTCCCTATCATTTCATGTATGAATGTTTCCTTCTCAATCTATCCTACTAAAATGACCAATACATTCTAGTGGCGGAGGTGGCTTAGTGCCATGGTCTCGTTTTTAAAAGCACAGCCGAATATTTTTTGGTCATTCCTTTCACATAATCTATCTAATCTGGTTTATATATGTTAATGATAATGTAAATACAAATCTCATTTCTCGATTTTCCGTTACTTACCTGTTTATATGTAATTACCTGCCTACCTATGTAGTATACCTACATGAGTTATATCCCTATGGAATGGATGTGCGGTCAAGATATAAGTATAAGACAATATTGTTTCCGACAAAACTTGGTCAGTTATAGAGAATTTTCTGCTTCTATACAATAGGCGGAGTTAAGTGGGTCTTTATATGTAGGAAGCGACAAAAGCGTATTGATAACTGATGTGATAAGAATTGAGCATTTTTAGTACACTACAGTTGCAGATTTACTCGCATTGACTCGCAATAATCTTCGGAAAACAGCTTGGCTTTGAAACACAGTGAAAGCATGCTACTTACTCAGAGTAACACTTGCGCAAAAATCTGCGCTGCATTTAATGATAGGGATTAGTATATTGTTCACTGAAAATTAGCAAAAGTAAGTGTAATTTTATTTTTGTGCAGAATGCTTAATTTACTTCGCCAGCAAAAGAAACGTTTTTCACAAACAAAAGTCAAAATGCAAGTGGCACATACAGATAGAAACTGTAATGTGGACATCTAATCTCATGAAATTCGTAATTACTGTTACGTAGACAAGAAGACATAAGCTATTATACATATAATAAAACCAAGGCTGGGTCAAGATGACTGCGTTGTTCAAATTCTGTTACATAACACGGTATACAATACAAAATACCTTGAACACTATATTTTTGTGAGTACGGATTTCATAACATTGGAATTCTATGATGGGCCTATACTTTATTAAGATGTCTCCATTTGTCCTATACCCAACTAATGTATAGTTAAGAATAGCAGTGCGATACTGGTATACAGATACAAAAGTCATAGCAAGAATCTGATTTATGGCTTAGTGACAATGTTGTTTTTCAGTAGCTTTACAGAGGTTCTTACAAGAATAAACCTAGGTTGTTATGCCAGTACCTATGCTTGACTATTAAGTACATTGTATGCTTATTGGGAAGTTGATTTACTAAATGAGAATTTAACAATAAATATATAGTTTATAAAAGAATTTATATTTCGACATAGTTATTGCTTTCAGTTTGTTGTTACGGGAAAATGTATCTAAATACTTACTTAATATTATGAAGCTCAACATATTTACAATTATGTTGTATATTCAGTCGATAATATCGACAACTTGATTACATTTAATAGTGGCATTTGTTTACGGCTTAATCTTTGTCACTACCTTCTGTTAATCGTAAGTATTTATTGTAGTAATCTTTTTAATTTTCAGAATGAAAAAAAAAATCGTTTAAAGTTATGACACATTTGGATTGGTCATTAAATAGATATGTACATACTTATATGTATTTATATGAAGTCAAATACATACTTATCTTGCTAAACAGTGTGATGTAAAATGTACAAAGAATTAACTTACTTGGAAAACGGTGAAAACAGCTCAACCGGGAATTGTATTAGAAAATCTTAAGTCTTTGCGATTTATCGTCAGTTGAATTTAAGACGTGTCTTTTTCTGATGACGGTAGGAAGAACACTAAATATAAACGAACAATACTAGTCGAGCTGGAGAAGATTTCTTTGCTACCAAAGCATAAAAAATAGAATCAATATACTTTATGGGCAGGCAAACGAAGAGAGCGAGAGAATCTGCATAGTGAAGTATTTAGAGAGCTTTTAATATTACAAAAGTAAATAGTCAGCAACAAATCACAAAAGTTTAAGTCAAAAGTGATAAGTGTAGAAGGTAGCATTAGCATTTGATTCATATATTCCGTTGTCTGGCTGAGAAATATCATTAGTTATGGTAGGTATCCTTAATGTGTATATAAGAGACTCTACATCTTTATGATCTGCCTTTAGGTAGGCAAATACTTGGCTTTGGCTAGACTTAACTCAATGACTCGGTAAGCATCCGTAAGTAAACTCATCAGTGAAGAAATGCAATTCACAGAGATCACGAGAGGATATTTAGTAGTTCAGTGCTAATCAGTTGGGGTATAAGTAAACGTAAATCTGACTCTACGAGTCAATGCTCAATCATTCATTACTAGCACTTCATTCCCTCATGACTCTTCTGTGTATCTGCATGAATAAACATTGCTTCGTCAAAAAATAAGAAATGAAAATAAAAGGATTACCAACTGTCGGCTGAAGTTATACATAGACACAAAAGCTTGCTCTCCACTACATCCATACTTAATAGTTAGCTAAACATAGGAGTCGCCGAGCAGTACAGTAGAATACAATAATGTGTGGACAAACAAGCCAAGGCCAATTCAATTTAAGGGTATTTGTGAACTCCCTGGTGGTAAAACAGCTTACACTGACTGCTGTGCTTTGTGTTTAAACTGGCTCATTCCAATCCTTACAATTTGTCTACTACAGAGAGAGACAGTAGTGTTTATTCTGACCTGACTCTGACTTGCAGCCAACTACTTAGGTTTCAATAAAGATTTGCTTTATTGTTTGAAGGTGAAATCTGACTGGACTCTTATCCCTATGTAATCGTCTACACTCCAAAGACATTTTCTTTTAACACTACTTCTCATTGAATAACTCTTAAACACTTTACACTTGTTTGGCCTTGTCTGCAAATCGCACACCACACACACGCGTTACACTCTGTACAGTACAAACAATGAATAAATTTTGAACCAAATTCTTCATAAGTTTGCAATTTACGACCATGTCATAAGCAACAGCAAGCAATTATAATGGGTATTGCAAAACATTGCATGCTAATTACCAGTTGTTTGTCTATTGATTGGCAACGTATTCTACAAAACTAATCGTATTATTTCACTTTGTCTACAAGTTATATAAATACATACAGTAGTGTATAGGAATAATGTAGAACACAATTAATCACATACTATTATGCATACGCATTTTATGTCATCCATAAATAATATACGCAGATTATTATGTATATATACATATATGTATAAATCAAATGTGTGAAATAAGTAAAATTACTAAATACACATACTTGTCACTCTGTGTATTTTGATTACCTACCACGGCCACGAGTCATCTACCATTTCAAGACCTAGCTTCCCTTTCTCTTTTCCAGGGTTAACTAGCTGGAACGGTATAACGGATTTAAAAATAGAAGACAAATGTGTGTAAAATCAGGTAGATCATTAATTATAAAAGTCAGACTGAAATGCTTAAAAAAATTGTGCCTTGTTGTATGAGCTATCTGTGTAATGAGGTTAGCAAACTTTATCGTAACATGCGTATATAAAACATAAGTGAGATGAGATTTGAATTCATGATCAACCATGACATAGTAACTACAGAGTGGCTACTGCAGATCGACAATATACCAATATGGCATTATACATGCAATTAAGAAACAGCATACATTAACATCTTATTGTTAGTGATATAAGTTGTGCATGGTTCTACATAGTTCCACTCTTCTATAGTACAACACGTATATGCAAACTCATTCTAAAATCTGTACACGTTGGATTAGTAAGTAAGATACTCTGTAAGTACTTTACTTACATTTACATCCCTTAAGTAACTTAATACGTAAAGTAAAACTAAAAGTTTATCAAATAAACTCGTAAACCCGGAAATAGTATTATTGCATTACTCATTTATATAAGTGGAGGTGGGAAAGGATAGGAAATCATAGTCTAGTTTGGATCAAGCTGCATCCAATTATATAGCTATTGTTAGACTTCTAAATATTTGAAACATGAACTATGAAAATGACATTCCATACAATAACGAGGAATAATATACAAAAGCAAAGAAACAAACATGCCACTGATCAATCATAATTACAGTATAAACCTGACTGAATACTATTAAGTCAATTAGTGAATAGTAGATACGAATACCTAAAAAATTAGCTCGAATAAACCACAATTAGATATAGCTAAAGTGTAACAGATTACACACAACTGTGCACGTTCTTCTTACCTGTCTCTGACTGAAGTAATAGATATGTTCCCCATAGACATATTGCGTATGCAATTGTACGGTACTCGATAGCTGTGTAGCTATTTGAGTATATGCAGAGAAAGAGACGACCCCTTACGGTTGCGAGGTACATGTTCGTGTGGTAAACTTTACTCGTGTAGGCAATTCAAGCTTTCTCTAACAGAGGAGTTTCTGCTTATCTCAGCAGTCTTTTATTTACCCAATGTCTAGGATTGGAAAAATTAGTAACACCAAGGTTATTAATTAATGTAGTAAGATTTGTAATTACGAAATTAGGGAAGGGCAATAAATAAATCTTTAATGTCTAGAACGAAACACGTAAATGTACATATTATTGTCGTTATCAAGAAGATCAGTACATTAATTTTGTGAAAAGAAGACTTATAATGTAATACTGCATGTAAATGCTTTGAATAAAGTTGTTTGTAGAGTATGAAATAAAAAACTTTTGCTAAAAGCAAGCATTATAATATAATGCACTGGTATAATTCATGCAGAGGTTTAGGCTTTACTATTTTATATTATTACTGCTAACTAGTCGAGTAATAGGGTAGGTACATAAGGATATTCTTTCTTAAACGAAAGAACATACTAAGTAATTTAAATCATGTATCTAATATACCTAATACATGTGGTGTTACGTTGACCTATTAATCTATGAAACTGAAATGCAATTGGTAATTTTACCAAACTGCAATTTTACTTGTTATCTTACAACCTAAGTCTCTTAATAACAAACATATGGGTAACATTGTAAATTGTGTTAGTAAATATATGTATTGGACAAATGACAATTTATAGATTACCATGTAGCATACATAACCATGAAATTCGATAGTTATGATACTCGGGAAAGTTTAATGAACCTTTCATTCTACCAAATCTATAAACAATACAATAGTAATTGCCTATGTGCAATTTTAAGTTTTTAATACAACATAGCCAAATTAACAGTTATATTTGGGAGTACGTGTTACGTACCTTACCTACATGCAATTCTGCTGCGCAAAATGTATATTCTGTATATGGCAATTTTCTGAGAAGAGCTTCACTTCCGCCTTTAATAGTCGTATATAGTGCGATTTGTTAATAACACTGATATAATATTTGCTCGCACTATTAATATCGAAGTACCTAATATTAATATTTTAGATAAAATATCGTAATATAGGGGGTATCTTCTTAGTCATATCATTTAAACCATGCATAGATTCTCCTGCCAAATATGTACAACAATCACGCTAATTTTGTTACATTTCTTCTTGTTATCATTTAGTGCTAAAACCCCGACTGCTAAAAAGGAAGTTAAGTATGGAAGAGCCAGTTTGGTATTGTATCAGGGGACAGTAAGGCATGAAATACAAGGAGCTAATTGCCCTGTCGGGGTCTCATTTTTGAAACCGGAACGGTTTTCGTGTGCTTGTGTCAATGGAGTGTAAGTGTCGGTTTACGTTCAATAAACTATAGACACCTAACTAAAAGCACATACCGTCGGTAAATTGTTATGTATTTGGTAACCCAATTCGTATTTTGTTTAAATTTACAGGTGGGCATTTTATAATGTGATGTGCGATTTGCCTTTAGCAATAATTGGGGGTCACAATTACTGCTTTCAAATGCCCGACAGTTTTGTAAGTACGTAGTTACATAAGTATGTATGCCAGTAATTAAGGTGGGCAATATGTATCACAATAACAGCTAGTATGTGTATAAAATACCTGATGTACATTATGAATATTAAAATTTCAGATTCAGCAAGTGGCTGTAATAAGCAATCCTCTGAGACCGTTAGAAGACACACTTTCTATATTTGAAGGGCAGCAAGAATCTATTCGCACAAAAGTTTACAGAAACTTACACTTGCCTTTGGAAGGTGCAAACTTTTTCCTAGCTCTAAATTCATCTTGGACACTAAAGAGCACAGACGGGAAAGAGGAAGTCTGTCTCAGCTCTCATTTTATTACACGTGTCGATGATCCTAGTTTTCTTAATGGAATGTATTGCAATTTTGCCAATATTTCTCATATTATGCCAAGCATTGGAGCAATTCTAAAAGGATGTAATGGGACATCAACGAAAATTGAACCGGTGGACTGCCAACCTCTACTGGCACCAAACAGTAAACAATTTATTATGATCTAATTAGTACATCTCGCTTTATAAGCTACTTATACTTACACAACTATTTAATATTAGCATTTTCATTATGTAGACCACGTTATTTTGTGGACAATGATGAATATATATTCATATGTAGACTAGGCGGTTATTGTAGCTGATTTACTCTTTACAGCGGAAGCAATCTGCTCTTCAAGTGCTGTATTGGAAGCATATACATTTGAGGTGGAGAAAGAGTCCAACAAAATAGATTCCGCAAATAGCTCAGTGACACGTTTCAAAAGAAAGTACAAACACACAACGACAATGCCCACAACAACACCAGGCCCGACACGCAGAACCACTACAAAGAAAACAATGCCGACTATGACAACTGAAGAACCGACAGAGGCTCCTCGGATATCCGGAAGGAGAGCAGGACGAGTAATTACTAAGGGACACCAGACAATGGGTCGAGCTGCCGACAGACCACAATATGATGATGGAGATAATTCAAATGTAAATGTACCAGGAGGTGACGGTAAAAATCCAGTTAAAGAAGAAACACCTCCAGTTCCGGAACCTGGTCCAGAGCCAGAACCAATTGCTCCGCCTTCCGGAACAGATAATGGTTATGGGTTAAGCGGGGATGGAATTTTGTCAGCCGATGATATGAGTGAGAATTATAAGCGCTTAATATTCTTGTAACAAATATTCGAGTTTAAGTAGTTATTTATTTTAAATAATGATCTTGTTTTCCTTGCAGTTAAGCTGATGAACCAAGAGTGGGATAACAAGGAGAACTTCCTAGTTCCTCCGATTGTACAATCAGAAGCGATGGTTATGAATCAGATATGGAAATATGAAAAAATGAATATTCAAAACGCACTTGGCCTAGGGGAAAGTGAGGAAGAATCAAAAGCAAATTCGCAAATTGTATCGTTGATTCAAATATCAAGAGATATTATGTCAAAAATATGCCCAATCGTACCAGGAGAAATCTTCACAATGGCATTAGAAGCATTTCTTGCGATCCAGAAAAAGAACTTTCACTGGAAAGAGCCTTACATTGCTTACAATGACTATTTGAGAATTATAGCTGCACTATCAACTTGTAAAGATAGAGCTCAACCGTTTGATTTCGTCAGTACGAAGGATTGCATTACAAAGGTGAATAACAAGTAGTGTGACACATAACCATATTCGCACTCTGGTTCTCACACTTAACAGTGTGGCGCTAGCAAGGTGGTAACAATATGATATGTGTAGATAATCTTTTTGCAAATTAATGTGCCTGGAAAGCTCTTCATGACTATTTACGGTTTGCTAAATAAAATTTTTGTAGCCAGGAAAAATTGAAAAAAAATCAACCTAGGGCGAACTTAATTATGTGGTCCGCTTCAGGCTCCATAAATTTTATACTGTGGTAGCACAACCACTAGTTAATTTTCATAACCGTAGATACATGAACTCTGCAACTCTATTAATTCGCATTCTTATTGATGTTAACTTACAGAATCCGGAACAGTTAATTTTGGGAAAAGACACCTCAAATACTACAACTATAAATATCAAAGACAGGATTCCGGAAGACTTTAAGTCAAAGGGATATGAGCCAATTGTTGAACTGGTGTGGAAAATAGTTGTTAGCACTCACTCTTACTGTTTCAGAGATTTCAGTGATTTGTACAATGATCATCATAAATATACTGTTATTCTTCTACCCATTTTCTTAAATGATATCAACAAATTATGGTATGTTTTGTAGTAGTAATTCGTAAATGTTTTATTTTACATACAATTGCGATTGCATTGAAACTAGGAAACTACACACATACGCAGGCATATGTATGTACACTTATTATTTTTATTTCGTTCTTTGTCTTTAGGTTTGATCATCGAGACAAGGCAATTGATGATGAATATGCGGGTGTTATGGGACCCGCTGCAGCTATTTTGGATGATATTGACAAATGTGCTACAGCTACTCGGTTAATATCTGAATATCCATTTGATCTCTCCAGACCATCTCTCGATAATGAGATTGATTCAAATGTAGAAACTGTAGTAGAAAATACACCACCTAAAACGCAACCTGGTAATATTCCAGATTCTGTAAATATCTCACCAAATGAGCAAAGTGAAGATAACACAGGGTCAAAGAGGAGGAAAGTCCGTACGGGGCGGCATATGCAACAAGCAAAAAAGATAGCCAAATCTCGTAAAACTAGATCAGTTCCCAATAATCATCAACAAGTTTATACTGAGGAAAAGGTTGAGACTGAGTTTAGCAAAACTGAAGATATGAAGAAGCGATCTCCTAAAATTGAGCAACTAGACGATGTATCCTTAAGAGGGGCAGAAAAATACGCTCCTTCCAATCCCAAAATAGAATTTGTATCCGATAATAGTAAATTGCAAAAAAGGCAAGGGTCGAAATACAGTTGGAGGTCCAAAGGATTTGTGACAACAGATAAAAAAATAGAAATGGCACGCAGTAGGAGGACTGCCCCTGTTTCTAAACCTAGTAGCGCAAAGCCCAACAAACCCAAAGATAAATTAAAAAATAAGCAAGGAACACAATCACTGGATAATAAAATAGAAGCTTGGAAGAAAAGCAGGTTGATATTGAACAATTTGGGATATTGTGTGAAAAAGTACGACGAGCAGAGAAAATTTTTAGATCAAAATTGTGATTTATAATGTACTATCTTTTAAAATATACGTTCACCGTGTACTGGATCAACCTACCTAATTAGACTAATTACCTATTACTACCTACACATTTTGTGATATATGTGGCATATGGCAAGAACTAATAAAAAACCTATTTACATGCAGGATAATAAAACGCATAAGTATTAAGTAATTTTGATTAGCAGCATTATTATTACAGGTAACGATATTTTTGCTGAAAATATTAGGACAATATTTTTGAAGAATAGCTATAGGTACATCTGAAATTTTGTATCAAATACATTCCTTTGCGCGTTATACTGGTTATGCCATAAATTTTAATATACAGATACTTATACATATACAGTGCATATGTAATTTAAATAGAATGTAATATGCGTAGAATACACTTTTAATTTGGAATAACACTTGGCACTTGTGAGATCATTTTTTGGTCGAAGTCGGGTTTGTTAAATAGAGTACTAATTTTCGTTTCCATTACGGTTTGGGGCTCGCCCGGATTAACAGTTGCATGAACGGAGTGAAGCATATGAACCGCAACAACTGCCACCTCAAATAACTGTTTCCCCTTTAGATGAACCTCTGATGGCTTTCTCGGGGTAGGCTTTATGAGTTTTGCTTCGATATCATCGTTAGCAACAACGAAATCATCCCAGATTGGTGGAGGGATATTAAAATAGTAATCTGGTCGTACATGCGAGAATAAGTCATATTTTGACTGCGCTTTACACAGCATTGCATGTTTGTCGTTGATTTCCTCATTTCTGAGTCTTGCCAACTCGCTTTGCCTTGAAATGTACTCCGGTGATGTGTCATTATTCGGTATGTGTTTATTGGCATTAATTGTCTTGTTCAGTTGCTTCATTGCATCTTTTGCTTGCACTGTTCTATGTTTACTATTTCTTAATGCTTGTTGTCCAGAGAGCCAGGGCATATCACCTAGCTGATATGATCGGATTCGTTTGGCTTCGTGGCTAAAGATTGCCACTAGTACATCTTTTGCTTCTGCGGGACAATATCGGCCTTTAGGTAGACAAAATCCAGTTCTTATAATTTTAGCACATTCTTCACGGGACGTGTTGTGGAAAGGCATTTTTCGAAATAGCATCGCAAAGAGAACAACACCCAAAGCCCATACATCGTTTAGCATCGCGTTGTATGGGATTTCTATCAGTGCTTCAGGGCTTAAATACAATTTTGGCCCTACAACTTGCGTGGTTTTAGGCCAGCTACTGTTATCAGTAGCTTTGTTGAAAGCAAACCCTGCAACCGAGTGTCTGAATCCAGCTAACCGGATATCTGCTTTTTTGCCCACCAGAATATGTTCCAATTTAATGTCTCTGAATGAAAATCGAAATCTATTAATTCAAAGACTATTAAATAGTACAAGCTGAATATTTTGGTTAAATGTATTTACAACGATATTACTTACCTGTGCACATACGAACAATCATGAAGAAAAGAGATAGCGGAAACTAATTGTGCGAACATATTTTGGATCTCTTCCATTTCTAAAGGCCCACTTCTGTTTTTCAGATAATCTAGTAGTGTCCCGTTGCACATCCATTCGAAAACATGATACATTTTCCATTTTGTTTCGATTACTCCAAAGTAGGCCAAAATATACATGTGCTTGAATTTGCGCAACAAAGACAGTTCGTGCATGATCTCCTTTTTCACTTTTGTGGACAGCTCGGCCTTGGAATAGATTTTTAGCGCTACATAACATCGGGCAGGCTTCCAAAAGGCTCTCTGTAACAGTAAATAATTTTGTTTAATATTCCATATTACATGTAACACAAATAAGTTTACTGGCAGGCTTGTTGAAAAATTAAATCAACAAAATCTTTACTCGAATACTTAATCCAAAATTTGACTATTTACCGTTAGACAATTGAACTTTATCAATCATAAAATATTCATTTAAGCAAACTTAGGTTCACAATAGCATTGTTCCCCTTACCCTTAGTTCACAAAATTTTCCATTTTTCCAAGTGGTTTTACTCATCTTGAAACCTCCTTTATGAACAAGGGTTGCATGATTGTCCTCCGTGTCTCTGATAATTTTCTTACTGACCGGAGGGAGTTCACGATGGTGGTGATTGAAATTAAGCCCATCGACTTCCCAAGTAATAGGCCCATCAGGAAAATAAGGCCTATCGGACGAGACTACCAAACCGTTTGGTCTCGTAGTTAATGACCAATATTTTTGATCGCTTATAATTTTGGATCGTGTAATTCGATCGAACCAATATTTCCCCATTTTTTAATTTAGAAGTACTTATTATATTTTTTATAGCCAAATTGTGGGGTGCTTTCAACTTCTAATAGTAATTGCTATATAACGGCCATATTATTTTAAGGCAAAGATCCAAAACATTTCGACACAAATTGAGATAAATAAAGAAGCCTAGCCTGCCAAATACATAAAGATACGTATTAGGAACCATAGCAGCATAGTAGCTTATGCTTAATGCATAAAATCAACGAATGAAAATACATCGAAAGACGAGATTTTATGTTGATAAGCATATTTTTATGCAAGCTGAATGATCATTGAACTTTAGTCATAAAAAACTTACTACCTACATAGACCACATCTCATACGATATGATACTACTCCAAAAGACAAAGCCTGGATTACTCAAGCTCAGCAGATGCTTGAATAATAGAACTAATTAAATAACTTTAAACATTTAGGTACACAGTAGTAGTTACATAATACTAGAATTAGACATATGTTTACTTTACCATAATACTTGGCTATAATGTAACTAATATAATGTGCAACAAAGACTGGAGGAAATGCTGATATAGGAAGTTTTTACGAATTAATGGGCTTGTTATAATCACATGTTTAGCAATTTGCGTATTGACTATCATAAAAATGATAGACAAAACATGTAATAAACAGTACATTTGTAGAATACTGAAGTCTTATAGTGTCATGCTTAAATCATTTAGCATACATAAGGTCTGGTTCTCATTAAGTGCAGAAAGGAACTGAGATTTATTAAGACCTATTGTAGAAGATAATAATAATATTAGTACATAGATACATTGATCTGATAATATATGCACCTAAATAAGAGTAAAGATCCGAATGCATACTTTGCATATCCTTGACCTGAAGATACATTGTCAAGTTTACTGACATGCTAAAATTACATAACTACATGTCATATTTTAACAACTTTAGGGCTGTATATCACGTGTAAATAGGATCATGTTGGTGGCTATAAAATCTTATAATACGTAATGAGAAGGGGAATACTTCAGAGATAATAAGTTAAACATCGAATAATATTGGATGACAAACATGGCAGCAAAGAGAGCTTTGGCAAATAATATAAAGAAGCAGATTTTTGCGATACATTGAAAACACCAGCCCAATTATGCTTAATGTAAATAATTAAATAAGTAACCAATCTCTGCCTTAACAAACAAGATTCTAATATACGAGAGGAGAGAATATTCTCTGTAGTTACATAAAGTCACATGGGGTCAAGAGTCAAGGCCAAACTCCAATGTGCACATTACGAAATAGATTATGCGTAATGATATGCAAATTATACTTCACTTAAACAGGCAATCTGGCATTGCTCATCTCTGTCATATAAATGAATCATTTATAAAGCATACCTGACTTGTACTATGTAGTATACATAAATGTTAGATAAATATATGTACTTAGGTATATACCTTTAGAATTTACCTGATGAAAGTAGTAATGGTAATAGTGGCAATGAAGTGCAATAAATTGTATTGTACTCATTAAAACCTACATAATATTTATTCTGTATCGGCACAATACAGTATAGGTTTGTCGGGTTTGTCTGTGCTGTCTGTCCGTGTGTCCGTCTGTTAGACCTCTAAACTTTGAACGCTTCAACTTTTTTAATTCTGTTTTTAGAATTCGAAAGAGGAGCTCAAAAGTAATCTTGTCAGTGTTTTTGGACCAAATTGGCCACGCACACTTATTTTTTAAACAAACATATGGCACGTTAAGTGGGGTATCGACTTAAAGGTGTTGACGTAAGGAATTCAAATATGCATCTCCATTTACCCCATACATGGGGTAGTGTGAGATTTTGTGGGAATTTAGTACCAAATGTCTCTAATATGTCATTTAAACCATTTTCGTCAACAAAACCCATCCACTGCGCATGTCCACTGCCGATACATTTGGACACCCATTGTCATGGTTTATTTCTACATTCATGTGAAAATAAATTCCTATGCAATTCGAAACAGATGTTTAAGGCTTATATAATCCTAATAACGACAGTGACGTCCTCATAGCACATCCCATGTATAAGACAGTTTAGAATTTTGAACAATCAGACCGAGACAACTCAATGGATGTTAAAGTGGTGGGGCTCATCTGATTCCTGGATTCACTGGCTACAATTATTGCAGTTCAAATATTTATATTTTGACATGAAAGTCTTAAAAACCATTTTTGAGGATCCTAAAATCGATTTTTGCCGTTTTCATGCATATATCTGCCTGTCAAACTTATATTAAAGTAAAATA
>JAQFYC010002044.1:0-28580 GCA_034694165.1 Tomocerus mixtus | reverse complement strand
TCGTATATTCGTATATAGAAAACTCTTTAGAAAGCAAAGGAGCTGAAAGACCATTTATCACCAAATCCACAATCCACTTTGCTTTATACGCACACTTTATTTTAGCTTTTCTTACATTTCTACGGCAGTCAAGTGAGAGTGTGTGCTCAGTCTATACACTTTTTTCATAAACACTGTGTTTGTACTCTGGCGTATGCTTCCTTTCCCAGAACTGAACAGTTTCAGCTTGCTTTCTCTTTTTATCCTTACTCTTTCTCAATAGTTTCCTAACGTACTATTGCGGACGTGAACTTTAGCAGCTACGACTATCATCTCTCTCCCTATATCCTTATTATTAGGCGTTTGCTTTTCTGAAATAATTTAACGGGTGGGCGTCTAAAGTTTAAAGGTAATGCAGAGAAAAATAAAAAAAATCTATGAACACCACATAAGCACAAGTACATTATGTTAAAGGGATTTCATTTGCAATGTAACCACCATGTACCAGTATAAAATATGACTAGGTCATTACATTTTGTGTTTTGCAGATTCTTAACTACTTACACACGAGAAAAATGCATTCCACTAAAGTAGTACTTAATTACAATTATAAAATTTTTCCAAAAATTGGACCATCCACATTTGAAATCGTTTGTTTTCATAAAAATGAACATTTTCTAACATTAAGCATTACTATTGAAGGTAGATATTTAATTCAAGACATGCACCCTATAGTACCTCCGCATTAATTTAACTCGTTCAAATAGATACATACAAATTTCTTTGAAGCCTGTAACATTATACGTTCCTTCTGTAATATTTGGTCCTACTTATGTGTGAATTACTACTATATTTCTACTTATGTGTGTGTATAAACATTTTGGCTTAGAATGTATTCGTTTACTTATTGTCAGCTCGCTGAGAGCCTATAAGTACATAGAACCATTCAACCTACATCCAATTTTTTGGATCAACTACGAGCACAATAATAAAAATGGTACGAGGTATACAGTACATATAGTATATGTGTATGTGGGTGGGTACACATCTGTTTATAATGCCTGTTTAGTAACATATTATAATTGCCATATTATATTAGATTAAATAGTACCTATGCTTATGTAGGTATTTAAGCTGAGATGATTATGTAAAAGTATCTATACTATGTACACATTTTATATAGCTTTAGAATTTGACTGTATTGCATCTTAGTAAGTTGAGTTGCTGAAAGTGTTAACAGGATACCTACATACTTAGTTTTCTTCTCAATGTATACTAAATGTGCTAAAAATATCTCTAGTGTGTATATGGAAACATTAAGCAATATTTTTATAGAGAAACGTATTAAGACCACGACTTCACTCGCATTACACAAAACAGGAATCAACTGTAAAGAGATCTATTTTGTGTAGTAAAGTATCTAAAGGAGAAAGTTTGGCTTTCCTGTTGTGTTTTTCTTTTGGTGGGCCGCGTCCTTGCGTCTCTTCCTCTGAGTTCAACTCAATGGCTATATTTTTAAACTTGCATTTACGCTGCGTGTTACGTTGAAAGTAAGTATGTGAAAAATATAAAATAAAGTTTAGTTCCACGATAGTTTGCCTTGCCTTGCCTCTTTCCTTGTTCAACGCAAAATACAATAGGTTCCTACGGTCTACCTAACTGGGGACACAAGTAGAAAAATTTATAATATTACAGGAAAGTTATATTATACCGTATTTCCTCTAAAACCAACACCGTTCTAAAAACTGCAGCCTTTTTTCGAATAAAGTCCCTACAATTTCAGTACCAAATTCTATTTCACTGATATTTTTATAGTAAATACGGTACCTAGTGTAATATACAGAGTGAGAGATGTGAAAGTAATGTAACATAAGCATAACGTCATCTACAATAGCATAACGTACGTTCCTTCGTTACTTTTACTTACAATCTTATAGGTTACTGCTGACACATTACATACTTTCTCCGTCTATTAATGTACTATATAGTAATGTTGCTGTTACTCTAGTAAGTCTCTTACTAAATAGGTATGTGCATTCTATTCCGTTTCATTTTACTACTACTTCATAGTTCATACTTTACTTCTACTACTATTCACTCCTATTTTACTCTTTTTACAGCTCTGCTTGCTTCCCTCTCCTTTTTGTTCCCTCTTTCCTAAAGTCTCTTTTTAGTGAATAAATTCACTTTCCTCATCCACTTTTTCGTTTGACTTGACTTCAGTTCACTCACTTCTTCATTCAACTTACTTACCAACTTGCTTTCCACTACTTTCACCTTTCTTCGCATCACTCTACTTTTCTTTCACTCTTCTACATGTCATACACTGACTGCACCGACTCCTTTTTACTTACCTCATTTTCACTTTTAGTTCTTTATCAAACTTATTTCTCCAATAGATACATCAATGTTAACTTCACTTCTTCCTTCTTCATTTCACGTCTTTAGCCTTTTGAGAAGCGAGCGTACAATTACTACCTATAGTGTGTGCCAAGCTAACCGGAATCCTGAATTGATTCTCTAACCTAACCTAAAGTTAACCTTTAATAACATTCACTAGTAAATCCAAATCTTATTAAATTCATGGACAAGAACTTTTACTATTACATGCATTTGGACACAAAATATGCCACTAAAGAAGTTTAGGACACTAGTAGTCGTTATATCAGTGCTATCAATAATTTATGTTATTAATTCTATATCCTTACGTACAATTTTGTAAATAATTCTTCAAAATATATTAACTAAAGATATATGCATAACATGTCGTAGGCAATAATTTATATCGGACAATAAGGTTTTATTGCCCAGGCAAGAAATATACCTCGCTGACTAGGTAATAGGACTCTGGAATGTATCAGACAATAAGAGAGATCTCTTAACCGATTCTTTATATATTAAGAATTATTTAAGCATTTTGAAGAATTCACTTTAGATGTATTGTTACTTAAAATAAAATTTAGCTGTATCTGTAATAAAATAAGTAATGCAGTAACACAATTAAAGAGTACTTCTATTTGAGTTGAATGATGGATAATATTTACAAGGACAGTATGCCAAACTTTACTGAAAAGGGTCCAATTAATAAGCCAACCTCACACATAAGGAAAAAGTTGAATCGCGGTAATAAATTGCTACGCACAATAAGTAGCATACGAAATAATATTATTAGCAGCAGGGAATTTAGAAACTGTTTTATGGGGAAAGCTATAGTACAAATACTACGTTTGCCCTTATGTACTAAGTATTAGCACTTATACATGTACTTAGAATCTCGCATAAATTAAAAAATCAAGTAACAAGTACATATTTATAAATATTTAATTATTCCAGTCCACTTCTATTTGTTCAGTCAAATAGATTTTAGCTAATCGATGACTATAAAACCTTCATGACGGATTTGCATAACCTTTAAATGATTCGCTAATTACCTTCACCTGAAGCGACATACCTTTTATTGGCACGTGTTGCTTTACACCAAATGGTGCGTGAGAGAAGAATCTAGTAAATATACGGATATGTATAAGGGAAAGTAAATAGATTGAATGTAAATGTAATGTAAGTATATTTGTAGTATTATAGGTTGGTATGTAGTAGGTATGTATAGAAATAGACAATCGGTAAATGTAAGCATGGCAAGGAATTAAAGGAAGCCTCCGTTTTACTTTAGCTTACGATTAGCTATAGACAGAGTCTGTTCTGTTCTGTTTAATACCTACTCAGTCAACTGTTTAACACATTGAAAATCGTTGCTTGTGTAAGTAGAAAGTGTGAGTGTGAGAGAGGGAAGGGAAAACGAGGAGTATAAAAGGCTAATAGTGGCTGATTAAGAGTTGTTCAACTTGAACCTATATTCCGAGGCCTTAATTACAGGTTAGAGACATGTAGAATAATAGGGTGTGTGCATAAAGCAAACTGTGAACTCTATTCACTATTCAAGTCCATCTATATCCTTTCTTTAAATATATGGTTTATCTTTGTATAAGTATAGCATGTAGCTTGGGGGAGTGAAAATGCTCTATTTATTACTTATATGTATTGTACATACAAAGCTAGACTTCCTTATGTTGGATATCCTACACAATTCCAATCCAATACTAAATTAAAGTTTTATACTTACATACATATAAGCCTATAACCTATGTAAATGCTAAATCTAAACTACCTGCTTGCTCATTCTCTTCTTTTATCTATGTGCATACATTCGCATGTATAAATAGAATAGAAGAACAAGTGTTAGGCAACTAAAGTCAAGTCAAATCAAGTTACGCTACGTGAAGACCATCACAAGGTTCCCGTTCTGCTTTTCTACACACAATACTTACATACTATGTACAAGTAATACATACATACTACTAGTACTTACATAAATATATTACTAATCTATAGGTATATAGTAGACGCTGTGGAAACCTTTACCTATATTAGCGTTGACAAAGAAGAATCGTGACGTGACAATGAAGATATACGTTATTCCAGCACAGACTCGGGCCAAGGAAGCAGAACAGAAAGCTTTTAGACTTTTCTCCTCACACATTTTCTAATTCTCAACCTTTCTTTCTTTACGTAAAGTTACAACACTCTCACTGCACATGTAACGATTAATTCTTCTCAGTTAGTTACTTTTTATCTGCCGTGCCCATATCCTTAGCTTTCTGTACAATCTGTAAAAGGTACGGACACAGATTCCATTTTATTGTACCGCACTATATTATTATACTTCTATATATCACTCCTGCTCACATATGTATGTAGTGGTAGTAGATATCTGTGAGACAAGTTAAATGTGTAAAAATAAAAATTACAAATCAACATTTTTTTGTGCAATTAGTTTGCTTCCATTGTTAATAAATTTATGAATTCATATTTATTCTCACCAAATTCTTATAGGTTTATTATTGACTATTCTGGGCACTATGAAGTGAATTGTTTTTTTAATGCGAATGAAATTGTATAGTTAGTTTCCTGACATTTTAATCCTAACCACACTTTCATGCTACAATGATACCTAGTTGTATTTTGCCACAAAAAGTACAACACATCCATATTATAGATACAACAATCATTAAACCTGCGTTTTTTACTATTTAAAACGGACTGCTGACCTATGAAATTATTTTCTATAGAGTAGGTACACGTCTATTCTAGACAGCAATTTTTTCTGTAAGTTGAAACATGTGAAAAGTTGACCTAATTGACCCATGAACCGATTTGTCCCAAATACTTTAGTAACTATATGCTATCAGCTTCTGAAAACAAAATTTAACAATGTTAACCGCTTTGACAGTTATTGATAAAGACAGACAGTCGGATGGATAGACATACATACAGACAGACAGAGTGTTACGATAATGTTGTTTCACAACTGAATAAAATCTGTTCAATAAATACCTTAAGTAAATAAAAGCTTCTGAATGCGTACCTGGTACCTATAGATAAAGCTATACATTTGTTATTATATTGAGTTCCAATATTGTGGAAACATTTGTTGTAGTAAAAGGTGTGTTCAGTTGATTAATTAATTCAAATAGAAATATTTCAATTAGCTCTGGCTTCCCTGCGTGATATGAAAGTGAGTGAAAGTACAAAGTACTATAGACTATAGTGTAGCTTACTTATGTTATGTGTCTGAGTTGAACTGAAAATCATAGTACAATACGCATAGCTAATTTTATTAACTGAAATAAATGAGGGGAATGGATGGAAATGGAAGGCGAAAGCGAGAGAATAGGATATTATTATATTGTATCGCCCTAGAAGTAGCTCCATGGTTAAAAAGTGGAGAGAAAGGGAAAGGCAAGAGTAAGAAAGAGAAGGGAAAGCTTAGAAAAGACAACATAAAGATAAATAAGTAGTGTCCCTTTGAATAATACTTGTGTCAAGCTCCTCTATTCTCTAAACGAGGGAGCATATGTCTCTGTTCATAAATGTTGTATAGGTTACTCCACAGACTTGGCCTGGCCTGGCCTGGCATGGCTTGCCTTGACTTTCTTTCTCTTTCTCTTTTAACAGTGTTTTCCATTTCCATGTGTAACAGTGCATAAGTGGAGAGAGAGAAAGAGAGAGTGAAGTGAAGTAGCCATCCGTAGTCAGGTCCGAGGTATTAATAAATTAGCCAGTATTATTGTGGCAATAAAGGGGATCGTGCTTAGAATTTCAAAGTTACTCCTACAGGCAAGCCGAGGCAAGGGAACCGAAAGAGATGGAAGCTTCGCTTTCAAAGGCCTGGCTCTGGCTCTGGCCTGACTTGACTTTGTTAGGAAATGCATTGCATAAGGACAGACTTTTACTATAGCACAGTAGAGTAAACGCCAAGCAAGCCAGACAGATAGACAGAAAAGAGAACCAATTCAAACTACTGGAGTATTACATGCATAACATAACATACAATAATATCAGATACAAATAGAAAGCAACGAACAAACCAAACCAACTAAACTCGGTTTCACTTAACACACTAAAATACTGCTTCACTCTTGTATAATATTATTCCTATACAATATATTAGACTTGAAGTAAGATATACATTTATGTAACCTAACCGGAACACATGGAACCTGCCTTGGCACAGCCTGGTCTAAACAAACCAAGTCAACGCAATAAAGCACACCGAATCTAAGCAAAGCAAGGAACCAAACCCCCGCATAAGCATAACTAGTATGTATCTAATTTTGTATTCCTATACTACACATGCAAAGTATGAATGTATCTGCAGTTAAGATTAGTTCTGTAATATATCTGACTTTATTGCAACTGATATTATATACGTACTAACTATCTAACAACGGATAGTCAAGACCTCTAATAAGTGAAACCCTGGAATGCGAAACCTAAAAATCATAGTTGCAAACAATTTAGCAAATTTTAGACCTCTCAAATTATAATAATCTCTAAAGAATTTCAGTAGGCCCTAGTAAAACAATTATTATTGCTAAAAAACAATATTTGCTACATAAACTTAAATAAGCTTGCAAAAATATTAATCGTAGTTTGTAAAGCGTCTGACATTGCAAGGTTCCATACTTAAACGCCTTTAGAATCACTACTTGCTACCTAACATGACTTATAGGCAACCGTGTAGTATTATTTTATAGTGTAAACTATAAACATGTGTATTATAAGCGTCTGCCTGAAATCTATCCTTATCCTTCCGTTTCCTATTGGGCAAATGGGAAGTAATGTATGTATACCTAAAGTAGAAGCAAATAATATTCAAAATGTGTAGGTAGGGAGAGACAGAGGAAAAAAACGTTATATGCACAGTTAAAGTGTGTTGTGATGGAGTGAAAGTAAAATGAACTAGGAAACATCCCAAGGTTTCTTAGTTCTTACTTCCTACCGGAGAGATTTACGGCCCTGCAACTAATGCTATGCAGTTGGGACTCTAAAAAATCCTCAACTAAACTGCAGACTTACTAACGAGATGCGTAAAAGTAAAGAATACAAATGGATGCATCAGTTCCTTGAACACAATTTCTTTCGCCCCGTCTGTTCCCCTTTCTTATTATTACAACGCAAATCTCAACTAAGATATATTGCTTCCATGACAGAATCCCATTTCTTGGTCACATAATATTAAATTATTTACTTGTAAAATGTACTACTAATATAAATGGTACTTCCCTATGTAAATTCTGTTTTAAATTGTGGATTTAACTGCAATTAGTTTTACACACTCTGGTTACATTATTGAAAGCAATAACCTTACCTTGGTTTCAAATGTTAATCTAGCAGATTGCAAAAATTATATTTAAAGGCTTATATTTATTTAATGGTACCATATAAAAACTTACTTTGCCATAATTTTTTAGACTTAATTTACCATAACTTTATTCATTTACCAAAACAATATCCAAAACCATAAAAATGGGAATCGACCATATAAAAACTTATTACCCATAAGTTTTAGCAAAAATACCTAATGGAAAACTATTTTGACCATAATATTGCGATGGTTTTACTACTAAAATTATGGTAAAAATAGTTTTTCATAAGGTATTTTTGCTTAAACTTATGGTTAATAAGTTTTTATATGGTCGATTCGCATTTTTATGGCTTTTGGATATTGTTTTGGTAAATGAATAAAGTTATGGTAAAATAAGTCTAAAAAATTATGGCAAAGTAAGTTTTTATATGGTGCCATTAAATATAAGCCATATTTAAATACCAAAAGCTAAATGTAAGTACTGAGGGTCTAGGGAATTTGCATCCGCGATATTTTTAGGTCAGCCCATCAGGTCATAGCATTTCCGCATGGAATCGATTCTTCCATTAAAACGTGTAATATTGACACTCATGTGCAGCCTACCATAAGTATGCATTAATAGAGGCAGGGCCACGACTCCCGACTCGAGGATGCTAATTAAAACATCATTTGCATACAATCTGTCAGGTAAATATCCTCTTCTACATACAACGTATAAGTTATCCTCATTGAAAATATGGAGGTGTGTACATAATAACTGCGGCAGTGAATGTTCCAATTTTATAATCGGCATGTTATGTTACAATGTGTACATTACACAATCCAAACTTCGAAACAGTCAGAGTCAGAACAGAACATAACAGAACAGTCCAGATCCAAACCAGACCTTGCCTTGTACTGTATGTTATGTAAGTGTACCATAGTGCACATAATCTAGTTTTAGTAACTATATTAGCAAGTCCGTAACTACAATATTGCACATTGTTTGTAGCTCATGTCTCAACAGAATTAGAAAATAATATGTATCTGTATGGGAGTTTAGTTTGGTTTCGCCTAGTCTAGGACGATAGTTACATAGTTAGTAAGGTTATTCTATGGGCTTTCTCTTTACTACTCAAGGTTCATTGGTGAAAAAGCACAGGTCGTAAAATTTCATGGTATGTTACGTATAATAGCGGCTTGACTCTGCATCATAAACTATGGTTTAGGTAGATTGAAATTAAATATTTCATGAACGTGGACTCAACACAGTTTCCACTCTGACTGGGCAAACAATTCCAAACAAAGTACAAACAAAGAGACACAGACAAGATTCAAGGAACCGAAATCTAAAACTAGAGCTCTTCTGTAGCACTGTGCTAAGGTTCTGGTCTGGCTTCTCTCCTGTTTATGCTCTGAATGAGTAACTGAGTGAGTGAGTTGACTTGTGCCAAATCTAGAGAAACCTATGGGCAGAATGGAGTACCTGTTCAATAGAGAACAGAGAGATACTTGTTTTTCCTTCCTCCTTCACATTACACAACACATACAGCATACATCCTAAATATATATCAAATGGCCACACAAAACCAACATAACCATTCGCTTAGGCACATCGGCAGTTGCTTTCCTCTGCTAGTTCACTAGCCCTTCGTCTTCTCTCCAACTCATAACTGAAACTATTTATATTACATGCTTACATCTCAAATCTATACAGTATGCTACTATAAAGTACTCGACATAGAAGACAATGCAATTATCTGCTATATTATTGCGTATAAATACAATGTCCCATACTAAAAATATTATCAATTAGTACTGATCGTTAGAGACAATCCTACATATAAGTATAGTATAAGTGGGACACGAAAGCATAAATATGTAATAATGTACGGAATTTTTAACTTAAAATGATACACACTATAAACAAAAGTAAGAACATTAACTACCTGTACATCATTAGTTAAGTATTAAATCTGTAATGTACAGATAATATGTGTTTGGAATTCGAATTAGATATTTGAGGCAAATTCAGTGTATTAAGCATTATAGTTTTTACCGGAAATATTTATCTTTACGGGTAGGGCTCAAAAATATGTATACCTAGTTGTAGTACATACTGAAATGAGAAACTTTTATGAGATGTGCTTTGTAATTTGTTTACATATTTTTAGGCATAAATAGAAGAAGTACGTTTAGCCAAACTTAAAGGAAATTAAAGTACATTTCTCCCGAAATGACACAATATGAAAAGTAGCCTAGTCATTTCAAGTTCCAAATCTCTCACACACTGAAAATTAACTTATTCCAAAATTGGGTAAAAATGTAGATAAATAATTATCTTAATGGCAAAATAAGACTAATCCGATATCACGAAAGTACTCTTTAAGTTTACCACAACCACTCCAAGCACAAAATATTACAGAACGGAATATAACAAATAAATTATAGTCTACAGGTAACTAGTACAAGAAAATTGGTAACATTATTTAAGGTGCTTTAAATTCATGAGTCAAAAGTAATTTTAATAATATAAAAATTCAGACCAATATTTAGTTGTTGATAGTAAGTAGGCTAAATATCTATTTTAATCACGTTCAGTTTAACAAGTAGGGTTGCTTTACATGAAGAAGCGAAAAGAGCAAACCACTAAATTAAAAATTACACACCGATAACTTCATTAATACTGTACTGCAAACATCATAGAAATGATCCTTTTAATCCTCTGGACCCTGTGGTGCTCTGGGCCTACGACATACGTAAGTACATTATTGGGGTTTACATAATCCAGCATTTCTACGAATTTGTTTGTTCCCGTTTTATTACTTTCTTTAGATTCTAGAGCTGCATATGTCTATTATGCAGAGCGTGAGTCAGATGAAGTCAAATAAATGTATGCATAACATATACACATACGTAGGTGAGTTCACTATCTATAGCTTGTAGAAAATACCAGGAAGATGGGACTCGCCGGGTGTGGTATGTATTATTATGATCAGATGGCATGTTTCAGCAAACACAAAGAGCATCTGCATGCATTCATTTTCCTTAATCCTTTGTAAACTGAAACATGTATCATAATCATATGTGTAGCACACTATAGTAGAAGTAGGTATAGGAGGTAAGCTTCTCAAATAAACCTACTATAGTAGGTAGCTAACCTACCGTAAACCATTAATATAATAATCAGGTAGCCTCTCACAAGCATTGCTAGTTTTAATAACATATACACATACACTTATATGCTATTTTTTGACATTACAAATACCTACACAATATTAAAATAAAATAAAGTAGCATGCCAAAAACATTTGACTCGCTCATTGCCTGCATTGACTACATTAATTATCAGTTTAATAAATGTAGTCAAATTATTATAATAAACAGTTAGATTAACAATACGCTCCTACACCTGAGCGATTCCCCCAAGAGGGGATCTGTGGTTACAGTTCTCTGTAGTTTAATTTATATTTCTTAAGCAAAAAAGTGTTTCTTTATCGATTTGTTTGTGTCATTTAAAATTTGGATTGCCATGTTTGTCATTAAACATAATAATATTGCCAGGTTACCACCATTAATCTGCCTAACTATAATTAACGAAATAATCGCAGACATTAATATAATTCGAGAAACGTCAAGTAGCTGTTTTACAATAATTACTATGCTACAGGTATACCTATCCCACCAGTCAGTGTGCGAAAAATATAACAAACCGCATTACATTAAACTACAAATACTACACACCTACATAATGTGAGTACATTAAATTACGTAGGAATGTAAGTCAATGACTATGGAAATAATGTCGTAATGTTGTAGAATGTACATATACTATTTATTATACCTATTGACTATTGTGTAACCCTTACCAATTTAGATACTTAAATACGTAAGGAAAAGTAAACAGTTTGTGGTTTAACTTACATTAACGAATGAAGTAGTCCATTTAGCTTACAACAGGTCTGAATAGCGATTGAACGCAAGGAAACCTCCTTCAGATTATCTCTAATCGTATTTGAGCACACTTTCACTTTTCACTAACCATGAACCATACCACAAGAATAATTTTCATACATTCATTACTATGCATTAGAACACTGTAACTGAAGAACAATACTCGTTGTCACTTCGGTTGGTTCACACACAACTTTAACTGTATTATTAAAAGATATCAATTAATTGCTGTAATATTTATAGCTCACGGTCACGCCACGTCACGTCACGTCACGTCAAACCACGACACGAACAGTAAGCATATACATACGTGTATGGATAATTGTCACAGGAAGAAGAAAGTTTTCTTTCATACGACGAAGAAAGCCGGAATTGTTATAGTAGGTATAGTATAGTAGGCAGTAGGTATTGAACTTTAGATGGTAGTCGTACTGTAGATGGTAGTAAATAGTAAATGGGAGGAGGAATTGATAAAATCAAAACAACTTTGCTTTCCCTTTTCCTTTCACCAATATTGTATCACCAACTACAGCAGCCAACCAACCAGTCTTCAAATTGTGTTGTTGTAAGGTGTGTTTTATTATATTTATATGTATTTTAAAGATATTCCTTGCAATTTCGTTGGCACTGGCATTGGAACATTGAACATAACATAGCGATTAGAGTAGTACAAATAGTGAAGAGAAAGTATACTCAATAGGAATACAAGATCAGATCACTGCTTTCTATTGCCGTAATAAGATAAAACTGGGAATAGTAGTGGCGTAGTTGTAGTTGCAATACTAGTAATGGCAATACTCTTGTTGTGAGTGTGAGTGAGACTTCTTTCCGGCATTCTTCCTCAACTCATAACTTACAGTTTGTTCCAATGGCCTTTGAGATCTGTGATAGGAATAGGATACAAATGTTAGAACATACATACATACAAATACATACACCAA
This sequence comes from Tomocerus mixtus, assembly GCA_034694165.1. NCBI lineage: Eukaryota > Metazoa > Arthropoda > Collembola > Entomobryomorpha > Tomoceridae > Tomocerus > Tomocerus mixtus. The sequence goes on along the minus strand of JAQFYC010002044.1, from coordinate 16,022 downwards.
TATCTAATATTATAAGAATACTACTATAGGTACCTAACAATATAGTATTGTCGTAATACGTATTACTATAACTGTATTAAGTATATTATAGCCTACAGATAGACTACAGCTCACTCACAATCAGTTGAGATCAAGAAAAAGGGAAACGTTGGCTTCCTTAAACTCAGCAGACTAGAATTTTATATCTTGGCAATGTAAGTATACTGTAGTTTATACGAAGTATTTGCATTTTGTATTCTGTTGTTTGTTCCATTAGCTTAGTTCAGAAACCATGTTCTACAAGAGCATCAGTATCAGTATCAGTGAAAAATTTTTGACATGGAATAACATAACATATACATAAGTAACATGATATAATATAATGTTAGCCAGACAGATAGAGTACAGTTACTATGTAGCTTATAGCTTTCCCTTACATAATCAAGTCAGGGTTATGGTTATACTATCGTTAACTTAAGGAACCACCAAAGGTTCTTGCTCATTCGTCTTTCTTGCACTCGATCTTCCCATCCGTCTAGTTCTAGTCCGTCTAGGCAATGTAACGTAAAAAATCCGGTAAGGAGACCCGTTTTGTCTCTCCCATCCGGATCGATGGGCTTACAACATACAAGAACAAGACCAAGACGAGGAAGCACTACTAACTGTACTCTACATATAAATATATGTTACATTATGTATATATGTTATGTAGGTAGGCACTAAGAACTGACTGACTGACTGTTGTACAGTTTGTAGTATGTCGTTGTTTGCATCTACTTTATTTTCTACTGGGTGTTTCATATTAAATTGTTACAGAACATTTTTTTGTTTATTGTACCAGTATAAAGCGTGTCATATTAAATGTTGAATTTTGATTCGCTTTCCCTTTTTACATATAAACACAATTTAAAACTTTCACTTTATTGACCATTAGGAGTCACTGTTGTATATAGCTGTAACTTTAATTCAGAATATTAATTTAAGTGTCAAGCACTAAAGCGAAAAATCTCACTTCATCACAACACTTTCAAATAATTGTGATTTTTAAATAAAATAGAAATAATTCCATATCTTACGTAATTAGAAAACGTCAAAGTTAATAAATTTTTCAATGGTTATGTGGTGTAAGCATCACAAATGAACTTTATAGCATTCTTCTGCTTAAGAAAGGTTAAAATTCCAAATGTATGAACCACTAAATAGTCCAAATGCAATGAAATGAAGATTAAAATTTCTAATACGGCTTTTAATGACGAAGTTGCCTTCAACAACCTGAATGACTATACGTAAATTTTAATTCTACGTAGTAGCTACTGATTGTTATTTATGCTTCTTGCGATCTTATCGAAATTGTGGAATGAAGAACCCTGTAGTATAATGCCCTGTAAAGGCGTATTTTGAGCATTATATACATGTACACACATTGTATGCACCAGTTTTTATGTTCCATACTTATAATATGCAGTGGTTATCTTTATATCTACCTATAACTAAAGTAGTTGGGCTCCATTCGTAACGGCCACTTGTACTTTCTGCTGCTGTGTGTGACTTATCTTGTGGAATGGTGCTACGCTATAAAGCTCCCTTACGTTACATTACGTTAATATAATAATGTGACTGTACTGTGAAGCACTTTGAAACTGGAACTGAACTGATGTCAGTGCAAGTGGAGTGATGTGGATCTACTCTGTGTGACTGGATCCCTTCTTTACATTATTTTAGTCAAAATCCGTTTGGCTCGGCGTGGAACTGCCTTCGTTTGGTTCGGTTACTTTATTTCTTTGACTTGACTTGAGTTGAGTTGAATGTAGAGAAAGAGGAAAAGAAGATCTAACACTTGACTTGGCTCTTCCTATCTTTAAAATGTTGAGATGTCTTTTCTATTCTATTCTATTTTATGGTCGATATGATTATACAATACAATAAAGCAGTCCTGTCTCTTCATGTGTGCACGATCACATCAGTCAGGATCACAAAAACAGAAATCACTTTTTAGAAAAACGGCTACCTACAACCTTAATACAAGGATAACCTACTTCTTTATGCATCCGAAAATCCGGGGTACAAACATAGTATCAATTCTACATACTATCAGTAGATTGACTGGAAAACAGAAAATTAGAGTTAGCACCAGCACTTTTCATTAAGATACATAATTTACGCGTGATAAATTGTGCGTCTATTCCTTAAAATATGCTGACGTATTTATTATAAGTCACGGTTTTCACAGTTGATTTCCTGTTATTCATTTAGCATATCCTTGAAATAAAATTCTTCAGAATTCTTATAGGTTTTCACTCATCAGCTTTGATGTAGCATAATTTGCATTTTTGTTTTCAGAATTTCAGGGCTAAAATGTTGAGGGAAACGTGGCAATTTGAACAAGATTATCTATCCTGAAGCTACTGTACAAACTATTGTTTTATATAAAATTAAAAATTAAAAGTCATAATTTTTTGATTGAAAGCTACTTAATTAAAGGGTGTAATGCTTAAAGCCCCCCAGGGGAGGCTTAAATAATTTTTTTGATCAAAATTATAATTTTCTATTTATGAGAGTATATCGCCAGGTCAGTTTATAATGGTACACCCTGTAGGTTTGTGTTTTGTTTCTGAAAGGCAACGTGACTTATGAATTGACAAAATATGGTAATTAATCAATTTGGGTGTCAGATTTCATTGAATTGGAATTATTTTGCATTGACTATTTACTAGGAATAAAAGTCATTTGTCTGTGTATCTGCTACATGTATCAGTGTAAACTGGTTTGAGAAGAGACGAAGTGAAAGTCATTTTTATCTAATTTGAATAAGATTTTACGATAGTATTGATGATTCCAAGTAGGCGAAAGTATAATTTTAAGATCGTATATACGTTTTGAGTGATAGGCAGCTGAATTAAGTTATAATAGATATAATATATGTAGTAGGATGTTGTGTCATGTTATGGTAGGTAAGGAAGGGGGAATTTTGCTAGGCTTTGTGTGTTATGTTATGTGTTGGTATGAATTTACTTGATCCTTAATGAGCTATTCAGAGGAGAAGAATTCCTTTATAATGAGATCCGATGTTGGTGTGGTATGGTTTTGTGGAATAGGAATAGCACGGAATAGGCTCTGTAGGATGTATATCCATATATTTACTTATGTTATGTTATGTATGATGATATTGAGCCTGTGTCTTGTCTTAGTTTAGATTTAGGGTTTGCGTTGACTAAAGTTGGCTGCAAGTTGCTCTTAAGAAGGGGAGCTCTGTGTGAGAGCACGTAAGAAGATGTGTCAAAATCCAAGAGGATGGAGGGAAGGAGGGAGTTTCACTTTCACGATCCTTCTTTCTTTCCCTGTTGTACTTTTCTTTCAAGTTTTCTTTTTCTCCTTTCTTTTCCTCCAGTTTAGTTTGGTTAGAGATGGTAATGTTTTTTCTGCTATGCTATAGCTACTATGTTATATTGTTACGTTCCGATATGTCTTGGTTTGGTTTCCTCTTGGTATATACTATGTATACACTATAAATAAGTATATAGTATCTACTATCTACTTTACTTTGTTTTCCTACCATATTCTTCACTTTTATTTCGCTTTCTCTTTCTTTTTTCTTCCCTAAATGTGTTCAAAGTTGTATTGTATTGTATATTGTACTTATATGGTTATATTTATATGTAGTATACAGAGTACTGTACATATACAGTAGTCCCTTGCCTTCTTTCTTTTGTCAGAGTTACAAAGTCGAGCTTTGACCTGATTTCCTTCGACCGCCTGCTCGATCCGATCCGACTCGATTTAATAAGACGGGATAAGATGAGAGTCAAGTTCCAAGTATTAGGAAAACTCTTCCTTTCCCGACAGTTCAGTTCAACATTCAATTCAATTTATTTCATTACGATACGACTCATTTGAAAACAGAGAAGAATAATTAGAAAAACTTTTCCTCCAACAAATCAAGTCCACTTTATAAACTTTTATATTTTTATTCAGCTCCTTTCTATAATCAAATCACTCACTGGACTGGCTTGGCTTGGCCTGGCCTGGCTTCACTTGGCGAGCGTCTATTATTTTATTTACTTCATTTCACTACTCCTCTACTGTGTGTAGTACTTTTACTCGACTTGAACATTCAAGTGCCTTCCCTTCACTTCCCTTTACTTCTCTTCCTGTCGTGCATTTAGTCACTATCTTCCTTCCGTCTCTTCCAATTAGTTTGCCATTGTATTTCAGTCTGATTTATTTATTTATCTTGATCTTCTCTTTCTTTACACTCACGCACACATTTACTATTTACAAGTACTGAAGCGCATTACATTACAGCAGAATCTACAGGAAATACAAAATTCTCGAAAAACCTCCAGCCTACAGTAACAAACTCTTATATCTCATAAATTAACTGTCGCAAAATTAAATTGGGACTTATTATGAACCGGCAATGGTACCAAAATATAAAACACTGTTAAGTTAAGTACTACTACTAACTGTATGAATTAAATTATTAATACTGTTTTATGTAACCTTATAAGGAGCCATAAGAAATATTATACAAATGCTAATAAGACAATACAACTGTAACGCATGCTATAGGGCGAAGTCAACTTTCTTTCACTTTCTCTTTCTGACGTAGTTAACTCAACTCAGAGCAAGCCATGTCATACAAATAATCTATTTATAACTTCGGCTTTCTATAGTGTCTATTTACTATATACTTATGCCTTAACTCAACTAGTAAATAGTATATTCCCCTGTATTTTGAATATTAACCATATTATGATTTTTTACATACATTATTCAGTGTGTCAAATAAATATGGAATTATTTGCTTTCTCTTTTTACATAGAAACACAACTGAAGACTTTCACATTCCTTTTAACTCCATATTTTCTTGACGCTACTACAAACTAAAGTGGAACTATAGATTCTTCAGTTCAGTAGGCTGTTAAATATTATAATTCTGTATGTATGTGTACTCAGTGTATTGTGTAAGTATTGTATTGACTAACATAAGTGGTTGAGGAAAGATAAACCTAGAATTATCTCTTACCACTTACTTACGTTGTTTAGTATCTATTATGTTATGTATTTGTACAACAATCAGTCAGAACTCAACTGAAAACAGACAGTGAACTGAGCAGATGCAGATATAGTAGGTAAATACATATGTGTATGGTACTTATGCTTTAATATTGTATATATACTTGTATGTACTTACATATAGGGTATAGATACACAAAGTAGGTAACACAACACGTAACACTAACACAAGTAGTGAAAAGACACAGAATAGGAAGATAGTCGAGTTTAGTGTGTATCCTATGTATCTGTAATGTAGTTTAGTGCTTTCTCTGTCCTATTCTTGACTTGACTTGAGTTTAGTTTGGTTTTGTGTAATGCATCCTGGTTGCTTTCGTTTCCCTTTCTTCAATGTGGCCTGGCAAAGTAGAGCAAAGATGTGATGTGAGTCATCTTGGTTCAGTTTCGACTTTCGACTGTTAAGTTAATACAGTACACATTCTAGTATTGTATCTGTATACTTATAAGTATATACACAATACTAGTATACGTATATATACTTACAGTATAATAAAATTATGTAATATAGTAATGTACGTGTAAAGATACTACACTGTACATACAGTACTGGTCTAGTGGTCCGGTCCAGTCTGTTCTCACTTGGTTTGCTATGGTTTAGTTGAAGAATCGGCGGATCGGTGGATCCGGGTAAAAACAGGAAAGATCACTTTTGGGGTGCTGCTTTCTTTTTCTATTATTATTATTATTAAATTAGATTTCCTTTAGATTCAAGTAGGAAATGCTCACAAATGTAACCACTGTTTTGTATTTTTTCTCAAACAACAAATTTTAAAAGTGTCTCCAACTTTTTTCTTCGCCAAAATCAACAACAGCCCTTTACTTACTTTCACTTAACTTTAATTTCCATTCAATACCTTACTAAATGTGCTTGTATTTATTTATTGTACTTTTATTCTGGTCTAAACTGAACTGAACTTTCACTCAATCATTGTATTATGCAGTGGCGGTTCGTGTCCTGTCTAGTCTTCTTCTTTTCTGTTCAGTTTAGCACACGCCACGTAAAGTGAAAGTCATCCCACAAGAAAGTAAATAAAGTCAATGAAGGGAGAAAGGGTAATGTTGATTTCGTTTCGTTTTCTTATGTATGATAATACTGCAGAACTATAAGTTTTAGCTTTCTTCCTACTTAACTGACTGTGTCTGTTTGATTTTGACTTTGACTCTTCCAGAATCTGTTAGTTACACCGAACAAGGGCACAACTACAATACAATACACTACACTACTAAACTTGACTGTACTTTTAACACTTTTAACACTGCTTTCACCCTTTTACTTCTGTAGCAATGTGTTTAAAACGTATACGTTTCATTTCCAATCTAAAAACAACCCAGGCTTAAAGTTTATACATAGTTGTTAGTTGTTGTGGGTTGAATCGTTGAATGTGTGAATGATACAAAAATGAGTGAGAGTTGAGTCAAGTCGAGTCAGTTCACTTAAGCTATGGTTAGACCAGCTCACTACACTTCGGTTTCTACCAGTTTACTAAAATAGATAGTAAAAGAACAGAACACAGCAGTAGTTGTTGGTAGTAGTAGTAAGTAAGGGAAAGGATAGTAGGATAGAATACAGTACAAATACACTGGGAGACATGCACACAGAAGAACACGCAGAGCAGACACAACCAGAACAGAACACAGAGCCAGACCAGAACCAGTGAGCAAAGAATTCTTACATACTTACTACAAGGAAAGGAATACATGGCAATATATACCAATGCAAATGGTAAAGGGAGAAAGGAATGGAAGCTTACATACATAGTTGTACAGTATCTACAGTGTTATAATAAATATAACTCTATAAAATACTTATAGTGTTATACATATGTACTATAACACTATAAGTTATAGTATAGTAGCTGCAGCAGCCCAACGAAACCAAGCCAGTGAATCTGTCTGGTTTGGTTTGGTTCCCTTTCGTCTCTCCTTTCCTTTGCTCTTCTTCTGCTGGAACTTTAGTCCAATTCTGGAGTCTGGCATGGCATGGCATGGCATGGCTTATTCTACTTATAGTACTACATATATACTCTATACACTGTCCAGGATGTATCTTAAACTAAGGTCATTCCAATTCCAACTCCAGCACCAGCTTCAGCATCCCCTATATTTTCAGAAGATATACTTTCTCTACATACCTAAGTAGGTATATATATAGTATATACTTCTGGAGAAAGCTGGAACGAAACGATCCAGGAAATGGCGGAATCTCTATGGAAACGTCAAGCTCCTTCATTCGTTCTCTTTCGGTTTTTCCCCGAGTCTCTGTCCCAGTTTAGGACTCCAGTTCACTAATGTAGAAAGATAGAGAGAAAGAGAGAGGAAAGCAAGGAGGCTATTCCTAAGCAACGCAGAATCCGAATTCCGAATCCGAACTGAACCTTTACTACGTACGCTACTGATATAACACTTTCCTACACTTACACTACACTACACGTATGTAGAAATAGACAGACGGGACAGACAGAACATTCAGTCATGCTATAAGTATACAGAATGCTTAGTATGTATATTCACACAGAGAGCATGCATAAATATACGTATCTAGATACTGCATGGAGCGCGAAAAGTATTTCTTCTTCTTTACTTTGCATTTCTCTTTGGGAAGAAGGAATTTAATACCGGCTAGGCTATTGTACTGTCTAACTGTATGGAGTAATGCTAACTAAACGTAATATAACATAACCTAAGTGAAGTACGAGTATGTAGCTATATAGCTTCTTCAGCACTTGTACAATATTCTAGCAGAATAATATCTTATGTACTTACATAACACATTTTCTTACTATATATCTGTAGCAGGTACTTATACTTACTATTTGTACTTACTACTTACCATACATAGCAAGATATACTTATTCTAAGACTACTAGTCTGCATTTCCATACATTAATACATTCTACACATATATAAAGAGTAGTGTGTGCTGTAGAATATCCTTTGGCTTCTAGCCGTATAGTTCTCTTCAGTAGTGTTGAAGATTCTAGTACATACAATGTATATGTATGTAGTTTAAGTGTAAGGGTAAGGGTAAGTAAAGTACCTACGTAGACTTAGCACATTCTGTTCGTGATAGAAATGTGTGTGACGATACGTTAATACTGTACATGTGAACAGGGATAGTATTTAGGTAGTTGTAGCTACTAAAACATAGTTACCTATATTCTTTCGTTTACTTTACTTTTACTTCAAGGGAAAGTTCTGTTGGTTGTGTATGTACTAGTGTGTATGTAGTATGTAGTAAAAGAGAGAGTGGAGTAAGAGTAAGAGTAAAAGTAAGAGAGAGTGAGAGAAAGGTTTGGATGGGTGAACTGAACTACGAGTGACTGAGTGAGTGAGTAAGAGAGTGTAGAGTAGAGCAAGGCTATTCTATTGCATTCCATTATATTGCATGACTGTGTACTGTACTATATAGTAAATGCTACAGTAGAGTAGAGTTATACATAGTATGACTTGTCAGACCTTAAAATAGTGATGGTGATACGTTCTCTTATTCTGTTATGCTATGCTCTCTGTTAGTTAAGTAGGAAGGATATCTGTATCATACTTTTACTCTTACTTTTACTCTTTGGCTTGGCATGGCATGGCATCATTTGAATTTCCTACCGTCTCTCTTTTCAATTCCTTTCTATCTCTGTGTGTACAATATTAGTCTGTCTCCAAACCAAACCACTCCACATGTACATACATGGGAATTGTATGAGTATGTGTACTATCTGTAAATAAGTAATACTTATGCTATCATATTATACAAAATATAGTTAGGCACCTACTACATATAGCAGTAAAATAAAACCTGAAACCCAACGCAACCCTTTTTGGGTTTGATTTGACTTTGACTGTGAAAAATGCAAATAACGGGTTGGAGGGTCGTTGGGTTTGTAAAAGGTTATGGGTTTGGGTTGAGAATAATATTTTGGTGGCTCGGGCTTCGGGGCAGTAAAAATAGTATCACTTGAGGAGAAATTTCAAATATGAAAATATAGGTTACAGTTGTTTCTTTTAATAGAAAGCAGTTTCTTAACAGATTTTAATTAATTTTGAATTACATTTTGTGTTTTACATAATCATTGTATGTATACTACATCACATTGTTGGCCAAAAAAATTCAGTTAAGGTTCAGGTTGTATTAGATTGACGAATTTGTCCATGAAACTTGATTTCGAATTGGGTTGGACATCCCAGTTTTTCTCGGTTTAGACTGAACAAGAAAAATTCAACCCATTTTCTTCTCTAGTATGTATGTTGGTACTTATGTAGGTATGTGTGAAGGTATGTTAGGTTACGTTACGTTCTTTGCTCTTTAGTCTAGTTTATGTTTCTTTTGGTCAGAATGGAATAAGCGAAGCGCAAGTTACATCCTATCCTGTTCTGATGTACATTACACACGCTGAAATAGGTACATACTATTATTCCCTTTGTCATTCCTGTGCTTGCTTGCCCGTTGCTTGTCATACTTTTTCTGTTGTTCACTTTCCTTTTCTCATATAGTAATATACAGCGCTTCTATCCTAGTATACCATAAATACTAGTGTACTGAACTTTGTATTATTGGTTCCTGAACTGTACTGAACTGAGTTAGTTTGGTTTGGCTTGGCTTTGCTTCTCTCCGCATCGGATCAGACTTACTACCTACTTCTCTAACTAGTTTACTTGATTTCCTTGCTTCACTACAAGCATTGGAAGAGGATCATTACCATTTCTGTTTCTTCTTTTACTTTCCCCAATTCCTACATACCTAGGTACAGTAGGTAGAGGGAAAGTGGAGAAAGTTAGCGTGAAAGATAAGTTGAGACTGTGGAGATGAAACTTGTATTCTTATTGTTTTCTATTGTATTGTATTGTATTTTAGTGGATTGCTTCTAATAATATTTGTGTTAGTGTAACGTAACTGTAACTGTACTGTAATGGATTTCGGTACATATAAATATATACGTACTTGAATCTAATGCTGAATTGTGCAAAGTATAGTTAATATTAAATATATAGCTCTATAGATCTCTATAATGTACGTACCTTTCTTTGTTTTCTCTTTTCCAATTCATTCCACTCAGCAGTCACATATCACAAACAACTTTGATGCAATAATTTAACGAAAGGAAAAGACTACTACTATTTGAAACTGAGACTGCTCTTGTTTCCCCTTAGAAGTTCTGCCTTCCTTTCCTCTGGTCCTCCTTCCTACAACAATCCCTACTTTGTTCCTTTCTCTTCGTCTATACATAAGAACTACAGAATAAATTCTCTCAGACCGAAGGAACATTCATCTCTTTTTACATACATATACTATGTATAGCTAGAGCTAGACAATGCATGTCTAGTGTGTAGGTGGTTATATAGGTGTATAGTAAATATATACAAACAAAACCAGACCAGGCCAGACCAGACCAGACCAGACCAGCATATGGTCAATAGCCAATAGATGTAGACTTTTAAGATGGATTGGACTTTGGCTTTGTTTCCCTCAACTGGCTTGGACTCTTGGTTGGTTGTCTTGTGTTGTGAAGCGTCGCATGGCATGGAAAGGCATGACATGACACGCTTAGGTTTAGCTTTAGCCTTAGCTTTAGTTTAGGGAAAGCGAAAAGGAAAGTCTCTATAGAACTGTTACTGTATTTAGTATTAGCCATATATATTGTAAGGTGTTATATGCACAGACTTTCTTGAATTCAATGTTCAACTTGGAACTTTAGACTGTAACATTGCATTTATTTCCTATTACTCTATTGCCTGGTATGGTGTTGTGTTGTGTTCTGTCTCTCTGACTCTGACGTGATTTTCTTTGAGGCTTTTATCACTCTGACTTCTCCTGTCCATGTCCCCCTTTTCCCTTTTAAATGTTAGCTATTGGCTTTTAGAGACATTCTATGTATTTCTATCCGTGTATTTACTATTTACTAGACACAGATAGTAAATAGTAGGCTGTCTAGCCTAGATAAACCAACTGACTTGCTCTGCCTTTCTATTGTTACCTATTTATCTAGCTATATACTTTACCTAGTTGGTTTTATATTCTATATTGTGCTCTGCTTTGTGTTGTTGTCCTTATTACTGAATGTGATTCACAAAAGCTGTTAAAAGAAATCTCAAGTCAAGCCTTCCTCAATTCCAATTTGACTCTACACTTCTAGTCTACTGTAGTCTTCTCTGCATGACAAACATTATTATTGACTGAGCTGTGTATGTTTTATCTATAAATCTGTTACCTTGGACTTTCAACGTTAAGTTAGCTTTCCCTGTCTATGGATGTCTCATTGACGAACATATGTTCTTACTTCCCTTCTGCTGTGCTATCATGACAAGTCGTAGTCGTGTTTGTCATGTCCATTAAAAACATTGTACACTGGTGCACTCTTATCGCATCATGTCTCATCACATCAGGAAAGACAACAAAACATGAACGAGAACAAAACAATGCGAATAGTTAGAATTTGGACTCAATGACTGTGTAATGTAACTATAGAATTGATTGTATATCAACTACCGACCTATTAAACCTCTTTATAAATCATTACCTGGTTAATAAAAATATAAATTGTACATATACTTTTTAGTTTTTTAATTGTAAGAGTGTGTAAGAAATAGTATCCTTGAAATAATTATCCCCTCTGAGGATGTACTGTCGCAGTTTTAATTTACTATACAGATGATACATATATCGAATGCGAAGTATTTATGTGTGTCATGAACTAAACAATCAATCAAATGCAGCTCAGTTACCGTATTATACGAAATAATATACCCCGACGAAATAGTGTCCCATTGGGGGGTTGTGGAATGTTTTTGTAAAGAAAATGGGACTTCAAATCGTAAATCCCCATGGGCAAAATAGTGCCCCATGTAGTGCAATCGTAACGTAATGCATGCAACTCTATTCAATTCATAGTTGTATCTGATATTGATATTACTATATCTAGTAATACCATATGTAGGTAATGTAGATGTAGAAAATCTAAGATAAGACTGTTGGAAAGGCAAATTATTTGCATGTACGAGTACCTATGTCGTTAGTTGCTTGACAATGTCGGAGAAGGAGGACAGAACGTTGTTAACTCCAGCAAGGAGGTTAAATACGAATAAGTAGTGAATATATCATTACTTGCATTGATCTTACAATTGAAGTTATATAATAATATGTCGTATACTAATATTTAAACCTCAATTCCCCATGAACAAAATACATATTAGCATTCTATATTGCCATTTAAATGGTAGATAGGTTTCTTGAGCTAGTATGCTGCCTGTTTATTTTAGTAAAAGCTTTTTATTAGACATCCTTCTCAGTTTTCCAAAAGTATAAGGATCAAATATCACGATTAAAGTTTTGGAAAAGTTCATACTTAATGCTTGCAGCCACTCAACAGTATAATGTATGCATGCATTGGATTAATTTCATAATGGAATAGGTGAGTAAAGATTATTATGTAAGTAAATAAAACAATACTCCACCAGTGTACTGAGTAAACTATTAGGGAATATGTATGTATCTGCCAAGTGTTATCCCCAATATAATAACTTTGGTTGAAATTCTCGTAGAACTTTTGATCATTTAATTATTTTCTAATATCGTTACACAGCCTATACATAATTTTACCAAATGAGATTTTTTATATCTCACCAGTAGTTACATATAGATTATTAAATTATACATATATGTGCCACATGCAAACAAACATCTTATCTTTATTTTGTATCCATCTTATGTAAGTTGTTTATACAACAATTTGTATAAAGGAATAATATAGTAAGTATGATGTATAGGGATAATAATGTCTATCATACTTATATGTAAATAAGATATGTGTAATCATTTGATATCACTTATGCTATGATAGATAAGATGAGTAAGTACACTTAGTGGAGTGCACGTGCCTCGTCATGTCTTAAAATAAGCATAAGAAGCAAAAATGTTCCATACTTCACTTACACTCCACATTAGAGTAAGTAGATAAGAAGAGAATACGAAATGAGTGACTAAACGCAAGAATAAAGGAACACATCACATAGCATTTGGGGAGAGTAAAAGTAAGAGTAAGACTAAACTAACGTAAGAAAGGATGAGTGAATGAGTAAAGTAAAAGAGAGTGGCATGACATGGCACATAGCCTTACCACAAATAATGGGCTCAACTCGAATCTTTGGTTTGCTCTACTCACTACTACTGTACTATTTACTATACTTGTAAGTAATGCAGAGTAGAGTGTACTGTATATAGCGTAGGAGATATGTACTACAAGTATTTAGGTATGAGTATGAAGAAAGAGAATTTTCCAATTTGGTTTCGCCTCGACCAAGGAAGTTAGACTCTTGCGTGGAAGCCAGACCAAAGGCAAGGAAGCCAAGGAATAATTCTCTTATATATTATGTGCATACTTAAGGGGCTTAAAACAAAACGATTTGTTGTATGTATGCAGTCTCTGTAGTGCAGTATTAGTATAATATTGGTAGTAACTAGGATTACCTTATGTAAGTACATCCTTTTACATTCTATGTACATACATTACATTACATACTACATAACACACTACAGAGCATATAGTTTCCCTATATACATTTATCTCTTTCCCACTTTTATATGTACTAAACATAAGTACTACATAGTTTGGTATGTAGTATGTAGTATGTAAAATGTTAAGGTTCCTCACAAGTAGAAAGTAAGGCTCATGTTCAATGTTCAGTATGTTCTTTCTGGATGAAACGGAGTGGATTCTTGGATAGCATTACATTGCATAATATTACATCACATCATATTATAGTACTTAAATTTAGTGAAGGCAAAGCAACGTAGTTGCTAGTCACTCACACTTCTAACTCCAATCCTATGACTAACTAAAGTATAAAGAAAAACGAAACCGAAAGGAAAGTTAAACAGAGCGGAGAAAGAAAAGACAGTCATTGCTATTGCTATGGCTTGGCTTGAATCTCCTCTGGCTTCGTTTGGTGTGGTCTGGTCTGGTCTAGTCATACTAATACTCATAGTCGTAGTTGTGAATAGTAGTGTAATGTAATGTAATGTAAGGGATCGATCGATCAAAATCTGAATTTATTTGTATACCTTTAGATGATATATACTTGTCTACTATGTATGTACCTATCTGTATATAATATAAGAAAGTACCTACTACCTACCTATGAATGTTAGTAGGTACTTTATGTAATGTACAAGTTTAGTTTAGTTTAGTATACATATTTACCTATGTAACGTACTATAGGTAGGTAGTTAACTTAGGTAGTAGGTAAAAGTAGTTACGTAGCCATCCATTCACGTCTACACCAATTTGCCTCTGTCCCATAAAATGAAATTATGTGGGCATTTCTATCACTTCATTCGTCTTCGGGCTGCGGTGGCTCAATTCAATGAATGGATCCTTCTTCCTCATTGTTTCGATGGTTTAAGCCCTTACACACCAGTCAAATCAACTCTTACAAAATCAGTTCGATACTCAATCTAAGTTACAACTTACTTTCTTACTGATACACTATTTACTCTTCGCCATTTAACGATGTCAAATTCCCACAAGATTAAGACGACTCATCCACTTCCAGTAAATTAATACATTCCTCTAATTATTCATTACAGGAAAACCCTTCCCGGAAACTAGCAGAATGATTTACTAAGCTTTTGTCTATAGTATTGTATGTGAGCGTTGACATATCAGTAATTACTTAGAGCACAAATATTTTTTAATTCAGTGGAAGACGAATCTTTAGTCAAACTTTAGTCAGTTAAAAATGTAAATAATCCTAATTATTTCAAAAAGGTGGGTTATCTTCAATGTTATTAGTTTCAACAATATTTAAGTTCCGATTATGGATTAAATATTTGAGAATTATCGTCATCTCGTGTATTTAGGGGTAGAAAAATATCTCAAATTGTTAAATAAATTAGCATTTTACAACGTTACCAGATTATCATTTTTATTACACATTAAATATCCACACATTAGCTAAACCTAACTCTAACTATTTACTTAAACAAGAAATAGACTAAAAATAAAATGCAACACTAAAGTAACAAACATCCCAGTATTTATAACCTAATTATAATTGAACAAACTTGCTTGTAACAGAGTTAAAATCTTTGGACATTCCCATTAAAATACTTTGAACTAAAGGAAGGAAGGAAATGAAGGTCTCTCTCCTTTCGTTACACTACGCAACATAACAAAGGACAATTATAATATGTAGAAAATACTATAAGGCACCATTCTGCTCTACTTATGTACATATATATGTACTTCGGTGCGGTGTGGTGTCTTGTCCTGCTTTCTCTTTTCTCGTTTTAGTTACTAGAGTTGAGTTGAAGTCCATACCAGACCAGCGCAAGAGAAACCAAGCCGACAGCTAAAATATAGTAAAACTTGAACTAGTGTTTCTATACCTACTTATGTATAATAAGTAGAGAATGGTAATCTGAACAGGAGTACAATCTGTGACTTTCTCTTCCTTCTCTAGCTTGCTTGCTTTGCCTTGGTTTACTTACATTTCATTACATTACATTAGTTTAGTTACTTATCAGTTAGCTTAGTGTTCTACTATTCTCTTCTCAAAGTGTTAGCTAACTCAAAACTTTTCCTTAATAAGTATAGTATTGAACACTAGAGTAGTCAAGTCGAGTCAAGTCAAACCAAGCCAGTCTTCTTTCCTTTTACTTTCGGTTATTGTACTGTACTAATATTGTATTTAGCTGCTATAATATTAAAACATGTTGCTATGTATATTATTGATAGTAGTTACCTCTACTTTCTTTCTCTTTACAGACTAAAACTACAAATACATTCAACCTACACTAAATATACCAAGTAAGCTACAGCTAAGGAAGCTATGTAAAGGGGTGACCGATACTTACAGACTCAGAGAGCTTACAGCCAGCGGAACTTAGGGGCTGACGGGAATTACAGACTGTGTAATGGCAACCATATTTAGAGTATAGCCACTTTTTTGAAAAATAATCAATGAGATTTGACTAATTT